>JANRMT010062790.1:62095244-62125489 GCA_026402145.1 Polypterus bichir lapradei | reverse complement strand
ATCTATCTATCTATCTATCTATCTATCTATCTATCTATCTATCTATCTATCTATCTATCTTTCAAAATACATATAACTCTAGGTAGCAAAAAAAATGTAAGGCAAGTTATAAGTTTTTAAAAATCTTTTCAAGGCACGGTTGACTGGTATTTAAGTACACCGTGGTGAATTAGTATTTTTCTGCTTGCTCTACTATTCATGTCAAAACCAAACACTAAGTGAAGACACTAAAATGTGAGCCATTCATTGCATTTCACCACTGAATACTTGGGAATAAATATGCACATTTTAAATGCGTCTATGTAAATCATGCATGTTTTAATTCTTAAAGAGAAGACTAGGATGGGTGACAGAATAGAATAATAGCTATCAACAATAGATTGGATCATGGCTGTGCTGTTGATATATTCTCCCTTTTTCATGGATATAGTAGTGTCAGTTTTAAAAATATGTTTCTTATAAGTGGTGATAATGGAAATGAAAAACAATTGTATTGTTTCTTACCTTTCACTTAAAAAATGCTGACACTGCTGCCCATTGGTACAAAGTTAGTTCAAATTTCACTTTCCATATTTGCAGTTATTTCTTTCCTTTTTGTTTTCCTCCATATCTCCAAAGATGTGCATATTATGTTAAATGAAATTTCTAAATTGTCCCCATGTGAGAATGTGCACATTTAGTCCATGTGATGGTTTGGCATTCTGTCAAGTGCTGGTTCAGGCTTTGTGTCCAGTGCTGGCAGGATTGGCAGTGACCCTTCACTATCCTATACTTTTATGTTATAAAATGTCATGGTTATCTGAGCCCTATTTATGGTTATAAACTTAACTTATAATGGGTGATGTTTTTAGAAATTTTTTATATGTGAGGTGACAATTATTTGCATGAGTATAGATGGCACTACTGCCGCACAACTTCGAATACTGGCCTGTGTCATGTTTTCACCATTTTCTGTATCTTCTTGGCGTTTTTATCTTGGGGCACTGGATTTCCTCCCAAATAAATGTGAGATACATTACTTGGGAATTTGAAACTACACTTTTGTGCCCGTCAGTTTAATTCCTAACTTGTACACCAGCTTTCCATAAACCTACTCTGGATAAATAATTAGAAGGTGGGAGGATGGAAGTCTTTGTGTCATAATGTAATCTTATCCTGGTTTACATTATTTGATTGCAGTGTATAGTGTAAGGATGTAGATTTCATATAGACTTAATGTCCAGGTTAACATATCTGTATTCTGCTTATGTCAGGTCAATCAGCCATTTTCAGACAAAAACTTATTAGAATTTCTTAGAACGTAATTGCTAAAAATCTTTTCATCACTAAAGACTGTATCATACTAGAGTTCAATGGAGGATTTGTATTGGCCTCATTCTCTTATAAAACTGGGGAAATATTTTACTTAATACTGCGTATAGACTGATGTGCAAGTATGTGTGAGTGTAGTAATCATAGATAATGTAACAATTTTAAGTTTTATTTTGAAGACATCTGAATCTGTTAGATACAAACCAAAAAAGAAACAGTGGATTATGTCAGCTTTCAGCCCTCAGTGCTATACAGACAATACTTTTTTATAGGTAATTTTACTCCATTCCGATTTAAAGCTCGACATTTCAGTTGATCAGATTGTGTTCTTGTGTACCTTTTCTAATGTTTTCCATAAAATCACTTGTCATTTTATGTGATTACATAACACTTTCCGCAGCAGAAATGTGCAGGAGGCATCTTCTATATTTTCTCATGATAAAGCACATACAGCTCATTTTAAATAGATTTCAGCATTCCTATTGTGTTCAGACAATCAAAATGCATTCTGCTGAACTGAAAGTGTCCCCATTAAGGCCATGGTTTGTTTTGTGTTATGGTTTCAAATTATATATAAAACAAAGGTCACTGTTCAGTTCACAGAAAATTGTGTAACAAAGTGTGAATGCCCATGAGTCATTTATTTAAACCTCCTACTTGAGGAGCACGGTGTCACTTGCTTTTAATTGTGATTGAACACTAGTTAATATCCCAATATTTTTTCTTAGATTAGTGTGGAGATGCTGTTAAAACCGCTGTGCTAAATGCATTTCAGATTAGATTTACGCCAGCTAATTAGCAGCGCTTTATTTGGTAGAATTTCATCAAATTCAGCACACATAATAACTGAGCAAACACAGCTTTTGACTTCCATCCCATCTTCATCCTTCCCCTGCTAGCCCTGATTAGCCCTGTGTCCATCTGTCCACCTTCTAGAACAGAGCAGTTTGCCAGACCCTTCTGCTTGTGTGCCTTCTAGTGCACTGTATCAGTGAGGAGAGAGCAGTTTTTCAAGCTGTTCTGAAGGACCAGAATTACATTCTTTGTGTGTGGTGTGTTTTTGCCTTATATACAGTACTGAAAAACCTATTCTGCAGGACTCACTTGGTGTCTTCTAATGTTTTGGGAGCTTCAATTTATTGTTCCCCAGCAAAAATGTATCTTAAAAAACACAGCAGTCTACAGGGGTTTAAAGGTCCCAGCATGCCAGAGGCCCAGTGATTCTTGTGTCAGCATAAGACCAAATGATGAGGAGCAGAATTAATAACAAACAGGGTAGTGAGTGAGTGAGCTGTGAGGGGTTTGGGCTTTGTGGTCAGCAAGTAGTTGATTTGCCTTGCCAGACAAATCTACTGTATATCCGATGTTCGGATTTCCTTTCTTTTTATGTTATTTTAATACCGTATGGTCTTCTCTTTAAGTATCTCAGTTAATTTTTGTTTGGGACAACAGACTACTAGTTTGGATTCTTTTGTGCCCACTTGTTTTTTTTAAAGGTTTCGCATGTCTAATATTATTTATTCTTTAGGTGTTGTTTTTTTCTTTAAATGAAAGAGGTATACAAATTTGAAGCCAGAATGTCAAATTATTGCCTATTATATTCCATTCATTCAATATGTTTTTTGCAGTGTACTTGGATCTTGGATATTAGCTACTGTAAAATGATGCTTTTATGCAGTTACTGTTATCCTGTTGCCACATCTACATTCCCTAGGTCTTTATGCTGATTTGGGGTTAGTCATTTAACAGAAGTGCCAGCTAAATGTTTCTTCACCAGCCACTGTAATTATTTCTAATGCTCATTTTTTTTTTTAATTGTTATCAATTGAAATATACCTCTGATGAGCCCGTAAAGTGACCCTCTGATGTGCATGTTTGACAATATATGTGTAATATACAGCATATACATATACAGTATACACTATACTTTCCGTCCCCTACGGCTCTGCCCACATACTGTAGTAGTGAAACAGGACATTGAGGAGGGCCCTGTCCGGCTCTCCACTCCTGACGTCATGCTTCCCCCTCCGCTCAGCCCGCAGCCTCTATTTCGGATAAGTGCAAATATATCCCTCCTGCAAGCAAATTATGATTCTTAGTGCAATGAGACAAGTCGCAAAATCAAGCAGTATGTTCAAGCAAATTCTAGAAAAAAACCCGATCTAAATCCGTTAAGTAGTTCTCTCTTTAGCTAGCAAAGCGGATGTAAGGTTCGCCCTGAGGTTGGTGCATAAGTGAGGAGGTTCCTGCCCCCCTTCCCTCAGCCTGCTTCATATCTCTCGGATTCACGGCAACAAATCAGTACTGCAAGTGAACTATAATACATAGCGCGATGAGAGAAGTCGCAAAATCACCAGAACGTTCAAGCAAATTATTGAAGAAAAAAAACGATCTGAATCTGTGAAATTGTTCTCTTGTGAAAAGCAGACAGACAGACAGACAGAAATTGGATTTTATATACAGTAATCCCTCCTCAATCGCGGGGGTTGCGTTTCAGAAACCCCCGCGATAGGTGAAAATCCGCAAAGTAGAAACCATATGTTTTTATGGTTATTTTTATATATTTTAAGCCCTTAGAAACTCTCCCACACTGTTTATAAATATTCTCCGCACAGTTATACAGTAAACCCTCGTTTATCGTGGTTAATCCGCTCCAGACGGATAAATGAATTTCCACGAAGTAGGATTCTTTATTTATAAATCTAAAATTTTCGCAGTTAGAGCATAGAAAACCAGTTTATGACCATCTAAATACGTTTTTTAACATTATTAGAGCCCTCTAGACATGAAATAATACCCTTTAGTCAAAAGTTTAAACTGTGCTCCATGACAAGACAGAGATGACAGTTCTTTTTCACAATTAAAGGAATGCAAACGTATCTTCCTCTTAAAAGGAGTGCGCGCGTCAGGAGCAGAGAATGTCAGAGAGAGAGAGCGCGAGAAAAGTAAACAACCAAAAATCAATAGGGCTGTTGGGCTTTTAAGTATGGGAAGCACCGCGATAAAGCAGCCGCAATGAAGGGACCAATGTGAAGGTAGTCTTTCAGCATTTTTTACAGGCGTGTCCGTATCTTCTAAGCAAACAGCCTCTGTGCAAACAGCCCCTCTGCTCACACCCCCTCTGTCAGGAGCAGAGAATGTCAGAGAGAGTGAGAGAGAGGCAGAGAAAAGCAAACAATCAAAAATCAATACGGGCTGTTAGAGCTTTTAAGTTTTCGAAGCACCATGCGGGAAGCATATCTTATATCATTGAGGAGTTTTATTTAATATGTAATACGTGCTCTGATTGGGTAGCTTCTCAGCCATCCGCCAATAGCGTCCCTTGTATGAAATCAACTGGGCAAACCAACTGAGGAAGCATGTACCATAAATTAAAGACCCATTGTCCACAGAAATCCGCGAACCAGCGAAAAATCCGTGATATATATTTAGATAAGTTTAATTTAAAATCCGCGATGGAGTGAAGCCGCGAAAGTCGAAGAGCGATATAGCGAGTGATCACTGTATGTAGAGATATATACATGCACACACACACACACACACACACATATATACTATGCTGCTGTATATATATATATACATACATACATACATACTTGGGGTTACCCCCTGCTCGCTTTGCTTTCCAGCTACTTTGCGTCTCTGTTACTCATGTTGTGAAGAGGGTTGCTGAACGCACCCCAAGGAGACACGGTTGCTCCTCCGAAACCCCCTCTTAAACACTGATACAATGGGAAACAAATACAGTTTTTTTTTTAACTTCCTCTTTGCTCGATCAGCTGCTGGGTTGCTGCTGTGCTGTGTGATTTGCATCTCGCACAGAGCTTCGAACATTGAAAAGCCTGTATAGCAGAGGCCTTTGTCATCTACTCTTTGTCTTTTATTTCTGTCCCCAGGCTTGGTTAAATCTCTTGGTACAAATTCTCATCTCGCGGGACGCGAGTTCTTGATATTTTTTAGATAATAATATAAAAATGGAATAAGAATCTGAAAATCTAACAGTATCACATTAAAGTTTGATAAATTCTGAAAAGAATGATACCAAACATATATATGTAGGTTTTAAAATAAGCCGATTTAAAACGTGACATAAAATCTTTAAACAAAATCGTTGCACTTCTAGGCTAAGGAATTTATATAAGAGTCAAGAGATTTTTCTTTTTGTTTATGATTAGAATACATACTTGCAAGATGTGCTTGCAAGGTTGGAACCATTAACATCACATCTTTGAATTTCCAAATTTACTGTGAATTCATGAAAAGATGTTTAATCCTACATTAATAAACTAGGTGGCTTTTTGAAGAACTGAGTCATTGATGTGGCATGTAAGCTGGGAAAAACTACCATTTTTTGTGTTTTCTCTCTGTTGGATCTATATATGTGGTGAAACTTCATAAACTCGATAAAATGAGTGAACTGTAATGTACATGCAAGATTTAATGAACACCTCAGCTCTTTTGGAGTAATGTGTGTTTTTTGAGGCATTGGCCCTCCCATTTGTACTCCCCAATAAAATTCATGAAACTTTATGAAGACTATATTTTAAATTGCATGAACAATAATGTAAAATGCACAATTTCAAGAAATTAGCTGCAGCGTTTTTTGAAGGATGCTCAGTTTTTGTGTCGATTCCCAATCAAACCACAACCCACTGTCACTTCCATTAAGCCACTGGAATGTAGCCTTCACTGTAGGTGTGACATTTTTTAAACACTATACAACCTATATATTTTTAGCTGAACAAACAGTAACCTACATGCAACATTTCCTGAAAATCAGTTCAGTAGTTTTTACTTATTTTGTGTGTGAGGTTGGCCACAAACTAGCAGACAAGATGCAATCTGATGGTTGAAATAAGGTCCTTAGTGTAAAAACCGATTAACAAAATAACATCAAATGCAGTAGAAAAATGTAATAGACAGACAGAGGATATTACATTTTTAGTTATGTACAGTAGATATATCTCTCTATTATAAAAAAAAATCTTGGAAGGGAGACGAGACGTGATCTTCTCGGAAGACAATTTGACATCCCGCGAGACAAGGCAGTGTGACAACATTTAAAAAGTTCACAGACATCTAACCTAGCAGTTGGTGGAATGCTTTTGGCAGACACGCTTCATGTGCTCCCAGCTCTTAAAATAAAACAAGGACAAGTGGCAAGCAGAACAGGTAGCTCACCAGCAGCAGCAAGCCAGCAGATGATCCAACTGCTACTCCTTAGCATGCGTTCATCCAAACACCCCCTCATCCTTCACAACACGAGTGGCAGAGACGCAAAGTGGCAAAAGGACAGCTGCTGTACAGGCTTTTAAATGATCGACGCACAGCGTGACAATTAGAATACACAGCTCAACAGCAACAGCAGCAGCAACAAGCCAGCAGATGATCCAACCGCTTATCTTTAGCGTGCGTTCAGCCGCCCCCCCTTCACAATGCGAGCAGCATTATACGTCCTGCGAAAAAGAGATTTAACCACACCCAGGGCCGGAAATAAAGGCCAAGTACAGTATTGTTTTTACAAAAGTTTTAAAGTAAAAGTGAAAATAATGCATATGTAACAATTCCCATGAAAGTAACAATTTCTTTAAATTGTATATCCGGTAAACCAAACTCCTCAGGGGTGGGCGAGTAGAGCCCCCTAGTATGTATGTGTATATATATATATATATATATATATATATATATATATATATAAATAGATACATAGATAGATAGAGAGAGAGAGATAGGCAGATAAGAATGTATGCAATATTTCATATTTAGCAATTCACATATAACAAAAGCAAGGAATTCACCACTAATGTACAGCAGAAGGACTTAGGAAGTATACTTCATATATTTTTTATTGTAAGTGTCATGTGGTGATGTACAAATTTAGGATCTCTGTGATTAAAATTACAATACAGGGGTTATACCAATCGTGATACACAAAGTAATATGAGTAGATGTGCAGATCTAGCACAGGTATGGACTGAAGATAGAAAACAAGTTGCAAAGTAATAAATAAAGGTAAACCTGAAAATGTTTATCTTTGGAAGCTAGCTGACCAAGTGATATTGTAGAGCATGGTTGTAATAGTACAGTTGCGTTGAACACAAGGGTCAGCTAAAAGCAATTAAAAAGACACATGGGTGTTTAGTCTGGATTTGAATGTTTAGACATATAGAGCCTCCGAAGCAGACACAGGAGGAGATCAGAAAAGCAGGAGCCACAATGTAGAATGAGTGTGTGCCAAGATGTGTGAAAGAGGGTTTTGAAACAGTAAGCAGGTCAGCGTCAGTAATAGAAGTTTTTATGCTGTTAACAGTTCAGACAAGTGTCCTGAAGTATTAGAACAGGTAGCTTAGTGAGTCAGTAAGACATTGATTTTTGATGGGGAACTAGTGAGAATGAGCCAGGTAAGGGCTAAAATGGATAAAGAAATTTAATTTTGCTTTAATTGCAAATAACAGAGTAAACATTTGCATCTACTCCCACATATAAGCAGCATCTATGTTTGGTAAAGCATTGCTTTAGCATTTTTCAGCCTAAATTAAAATTCTTTTGGAAGTCAAAATTCAATTGTTGAACTTGCTACAACAGTTAAGTAAAGGCATTAGCCTTAAGTGTAACCATGTTTTTATGTTGTGTGTGAAGCTTGAAATTAAATCAAAGCTAAGAAAAAAATGTTCCAACTATGTAAAATAGCCTGTTCTAACAGCGATGACATATTTAAAGCATTTGATGAATGTGCAAAGCAACCCTGCCTAATGAAAATTGCAATTATACTGACATTTTAGTTCAGTTGACTCGGAGGCAGTTGATGATTTTGAAAACTTGGTAAAATTTGATGAGAAGAATATAAAGTTTGGCTTGCATTTTTAATGATTTGTGAAATATTTCTAAGCAGCTTTACTAAAAATACCTGATAAGACTTGCATTTAAAATGTGCTTATCTTTTCAGTGGGAATTAATGTAAAATATTTTTATAGCACTTTACACAAATGTATGTTTAAGGTGTACCAGTGTGTCAGGCTGTAAGTATGATCCTAATTTGGCCAAAGAATTGTATTACTTACATTCCAAATGTACCATCATAGACTAGAACGATCTTTTGTTATGCCTTATAGTGAGCAATTAAACACATTACAGTCCTTGAAGAGCCAAGCATTAAATTAACTGGACATAACAGCAGATACACAGAGTCGAGAGGACAGTTTCTGTAGTCTTTATCTTTTGGGTTCTCTCTGCTAATTTGGTTTTCCCTTTTCCAGCACATTCAGTATGAATTCCTGTAGTGCTATGAAAAAAATGTGTTTCTCTGCTTTTTCTACTTGCCAGATATTACATTGCTGTACAGTAAATCATGTTTTAATGGTAGTACAATTAATTTCAACTCCAGGGTATGTCATGCATATTCAGAGAGCAGCACTTAGATCAAAACTTTAGAAAAGACATGAAAACAACAATAATTATAAACTGGTGTCTTGTGAAAGTGTTGGCATGTGTTTGTTTCAAAGTAATAATAAACATTTGCAAGAAATTATATAATTAGTATTATAATCCAGTTTAGGATGGGTTTTTGCCCAAGGCTGTGTGACACAAGTGAAAATATGATTGCACTGCTCTCGTCTGTGGTGCCTGAACCAGAAACTAAACAGCAGGCAAACTCTACCTCACAAAGATTCACAGAGTCAGGAGATAGCACCTTGCTCCAAATTTTATTTTGATTTTATGAAGTTAGAGTGAAACTGAAAAGAATCAAATTACAAATAATTACTGATTTAAAATAAACAATATAACTTTGCTATATACTTATCCAATTAGCTTAAAATAATACTTACAGGCTTTGCTTCGATGGGACTAACACTGACTAATCGTGAAACATGCTGTCTAACTACTGACTTCCTGTAATTCTATTTCCTCTTCCTTACAACTATTTACATGAATATTCATAAGTTTATATTAATATTCCTTTGAACAACAAACAGCTATTCTGCGAAGCAGAACAATGATATTTTCAGGTATACTGTTACATGTGCTTTCAATCAAAAATGAAGAGGAAGCCAACAATTATGTCTACCCCAAATAATTTAGACCTCCATTTCAGATTTATTTAGGATTAAATATTGCACCAATAGCAAACTGGCTTATAAACAATGATAATAGTATTTGCTTGACTTTGGCCCGATTTAGTTTTTGTTTTTTTTGCCTTCTTGTCATTTAAAAAAGCTGTTTGAAAAACGGATGGATGGATAGACAGTCAATATTTTGCACTGTGCCATAGAAATTACTTTTATGTAATTATATTTTACACATTGTATGTAAACAGACGAATTGATTTCTGCTATAACGTCACATTAAATTCACATTCCCCTTGTTATAATCATGCCAAAATAACATTTCATTTAGGCCCAGTACCGAACTCCAGATAAAAAGCTGCTGCTGTAGTTAGGCATAAAGTGTTTGTACTGGTAGGAAGACTTCAGTGGATTTGCATATACAGTATAACACTTGCACTGTGTAATATCTGCAAAAAATTGTCAACCATGTCATTTACTGGTACAGTGTGTCAGTACAGAATATCTACACAGGATGATGTTTTAGCCTTCCAAGACATAAATTCACGCAGAGAATGAGACTTTTTCCTTCGCGTTAGCTAACTAATTAATAGGGCTCTGGAAGTTTTGTGACATTACACATATTTTAGCTCCCACAAATGTCGATTCCAACAGCTGTTGTCCTATCTGAGAGGTGACAAAACAACAGAGGCTTATCGAACCATGTTAGGGCTAGCCTCTCAAGAGCTAAAGTGGGATTCTGGGACTTTTTTTCAACAAGAATTTTTCAATAATATTCTTTAAGTTGAACTTCCACACTTTTCAAATGCATGCATACTTTCAGTTTTATTTTGTTTCCTTTTCTTCCATTGACTGATAAAGCACAGCATCTTATGAAAACAAACAGTTAGCTATGGTCATACCTCTCTGCCTGTGTTACATACTGGAGAAATGCTGTTTTATTCTGTTGACAGCAATATTTTTGAGCAGTAGTGGAAACTTGCTAATGGCAGAAATAATAATTGGCTTAGGGGTAATCGATTGCACATCCCTTTTTTTTAATTTCCCAAACAGTACATCTTTGAAGTACTGACATTTGTATCATAGCAGGTTTGAAAGTGACACAGTTAATTGCCTCCATTTATAAATTTAGTCCTGCTTTTTCAGTGCTTCCCACTTTATCTGTGAATCTGTATCTTGCAACGAAAGAACCTAATTTAACGGTTGCTATGGTAACCAGCAGAGAAGGGAGTGGGGTTTAAATTTAAATCTGTACAATTCAGATATTATCAAACATTTAAAAAAAACATGTAGCTGAAAGGTGCCTACCCTCAGACCCCCTTCGGGCTATCATATCAGTTGGGCTACAATAACTGTGCTTTCTTTTGTATATTCCTTTTGTACCTCTCAGGGGATGCAGCACAAAGATTTTTATAATGCAGGCTAGCATGCCCTTTTGGCAAGAGTGCCTGATATGAGAAATGTTTTAGCAAAACCAGAAAGGGAACCTATCTCTTGCAACATGATGTATACAGCAGGTGACTTGATTTGTGATATATGTACCTTGTCATTTTCTGAGCGCTGAGCTTAGTTAAAAAATATGTGTGTATGCGACAAGCTGTTTGAAAAGAAGCTGAGTGTCAAATGGTGAATTATTCATTTGCTGCTTAGGATATGCTAAGATTTTGACAAGCTGCAATGGACTGATTAAGCTTAGTATTTCAGTTGGTTCGAGAACATCTTATAGAAATTTTG
Organism: Polypterus bichir lapradei; assembly: GCA_026402145.1. Lineage (NCBI taxonomy): Eukaryota > Metazoa > Chordata > Cladistia > Polypteriformes > Polypteridae > Polypterus > Polypterus bichir. The sequence continues at coordinate 62,114,381 of JANRMT010062790.1, read as the reverse complement.
AAACAGGTTATAGAAAAAAGCTGTAAGATTTGCATCAAAGCAGAGAGAAGAAAAAGAGAAAGAGGGCCCGACCCACAGCACAGAATAATATCCTATCTGTTATAGTCATTGTGAAAGCATAACTCACAATTTTCATTCTTTCTTTAGTGTATACATGTTTTAATAACAACTTGTTATTTTCCCATTTCACTGTGTGTATATTAGTTGCCAACCCTGGCCTCTTTTTGTTAATAACATCATTAATCAATCAATTGCCAGGTCATTTGTAGGAGCCTTCACAAGCAAGGCTGGCTCACAATACTGAGCAATGGTAATGGTAAATGTGAACAGAACTACAAAAACAAAATGTTGGTGAAACTGACATAAGAAAATAGGACATCAAAGGGAACTTTACAACTTTGAGCTCAAAACCATACACTATTGGGGATCAGCAATTAATACATTATGTATGTACTGAGTGACTGGTGCTCTCCAATTAGAAAGCGAACAAGTCACCAGTATCTATCAATCTATCTATCTGGGTGTATATGAATAAAAATATGGATATAGTTAAAGAGATATCAGATGCGCTTTCCACATGGCTGGAGCCACAAAAGAGGACCGTCTACTTTTCATCTTGTTATGCTGATTGATGACTCTATCATAAGACCACAGTTGGAAGATCTAAGATGTGTAATTGAAACCCGTATTAGGACTGTAGAAATCAATTACCAGTAGAATAATCTTGCAAGGAATCGTGTTGGCTTCTGGAGGTAACCAATGTACTCTGGAAAGGTGGAAAATAATGTGGTCAATGCATCAACCCTCTGTCAACAGGCACAGCAACTTAAACAGAAATGTCAAACACAGCAGGGGCATAACTAAGGTCAAGAAATGTATTGACTGTGTGTGTGTTTCAGCAGGTAGAATTTAGAATGGAATTTAAAATCTGGAATTATTTTTCATCCTTTAAATCTGACAGATATTTTGGATAGGAATGGTAGGGGAACAAGAAGTACTGACTATAGGACAGTCAATTATAGCTGACTGGCAAAATGGTAATTCTCTTTCTACTTTTTCAACTGTTTATATTATTGAAGTATACTTTCTAAAGTAAACTAATCCAAATAATCTTAGATATCCAGTTTTCTTGAAACTAAACAAATTATACTTATTTATATTTTTAACAGCTACATTATTTATTTATATAAGAACATTTTCAGATAATGAACTATCTGCAAGAACAAATAGGATACTCCACATCCCTAAGACAATTTTTATTGCCATTATTATCTGGTCACAGTAAATCTGTGTCTGCCACTTTTCACATTCCCATTCTACATGGTTTCTTTAAATGAAGTCTGATGAAAGCTGTCATCAGGTGCTTACTTGCTTGTACCACCCACAAGCTTATTTCCAGGGGTGGATTCCGGTATCCTTTCTTCCAGGAATCAGACTTCATGTTATTTTCTGAAATTTTGTGTCTGTTAATTCACTATGACCTGTATACCCAAAACCAATGTCCTAAGGGTAAAATCAAGATAAGAACAAGGCTATAGGTAAAATATTCCTGCGATGCACTACCTGATTCACCACACTTAGCTGAGATTTGGGTGGTAGCTGTACCTCAAATCTCCTTCATCTGCTACCTCCAGTTATACCCTTCTCATATGTCATGTATGAATCATTGATAGTACAAATTATAATTAGAAAGCTCTGCACGAAAGATGGATTTACAAATGGGAAAGTCTGGAATAATTTTATTGTTATGCTTTTGATCTCTAATGTGAATTCCATTTTGTATCTTATTCAAATAAATACATAAGCTTATTTTTAGGAAATCATTCAGTCACATAACAGATTTATATCCTAAATTATACCACATTATAATAGCAGCTCTATAAACATTTTTTGTAAATTGCAAAAAAAAAGTCAACTATTTTCACATTTGTATACTGCATTGCTAAGAGCTATAATTTTAACACTGAGTTTGCTACTTTACAGTCAAAGTTTAAGATACTACGCCATTTAAAAACCTTATTATCCAAAACTGTGCAGAAAAGCATTAGAACTTAAATTGCATTAATATTATCAAGTTAATTAATGCAATAAAAATACAATGCAGACAACTACTTCTGGCTATAAAAATGATTATACATAAATAACTTGACTGCAAAGAAAACAAGGTGGGTGGACGCCAGTATCTATATTGAGGACGTATTATTGATTTTCCTTGTATACGTTAGTTTAAAATAATATTGACAAAAAAAAATCATTGTTTCCTAAACGGTGTTATTTTACAAATGCAACAGGAAGCAAATGTTAAGTTCTAAACACACTAACGATTTAGTTAAATTAGATTAACATTTGTCTCTGTAAAATCACCTTCACATATGCAGTTTTAATAGCAAATATGTAAATATTAGTCAAAATGCCGAAAAAGATGATGATGTTAGAGTGATGTGAAAGGCCAGCACTGCTTGAGAAGGTAATCTGGTAATGTGGAAGAGGTTTAAATCTCAAGCTGTACATTAACTTCCATGCCCTCTATGTAATCTTGGACTTTTATCATTTTATTGTTATATATCAGTAACTGACATGGTAACTGTAAATATATCTCCATTTTATAATCAGTAAATTAAATTTTTCTAGGGGTGTAATTTGCTATTTTATGTCAATCAAGTATACAGTGGTGTTTCTGCCGTGTAAGGAAATAGGAAGGTGAGAGTGTACAGGGGAAGGAGCCATGCATGCTGGAGCAACATAAAACAAGCTGCAATGAACAGCTTGACAGTTTGGACTAGAAACAAAAGAGAAGATCCACAGCGTGGGTGGGGATAAGCATGATCACTCACTTGCACAAAGATGGCTATTCCCTGAGGAAGCTCAAGACTTTAATGGACATCTGCCAAGGCCAACAGTGGCAATTAGTCAGTGTTCCATCATACAAGAGCTAATAAACATTCTTTCCAGTTGTTATTAACTACTGCTGGGGACTGTGTGTCAGTCCATTCATTATTGTGTGTGATGTTGTTTTACAAGCATTTCATCTTTTACTGTTTGTCGTATTTCTTCTTGCATTGTTGTGTATGTTTTTGGGACATCTCAAGATGGGATTACTGACCTTTAATGTCCAATAAGTCATGCAGAAAACATGTAACCATGATTCAGTCAAGTGTCAAATGTTGAGCATGTTGGTGTGTGCCTTTCTCTACTCATGTTTCATGTACACAACCTCTCTTTGATGTTTTGTTCCATTGAAAATTTAAATACTTATGCAAGAAACTAAAAGAAAACAATAAGCAAAAATTAAATAATATACATTTTTATCTTCATTTGCTTTTTCTGCAGTTTATTTGTTGTGAGTTGTTTTTTAGGTTTATACTCTCTACTGAATGAGTTTCTAACTGTCAAAACCATTACCAGACACTTTACTGCACTGCATTTTGAGTTCTCTTCTCTGTCCATATTTTTGTGGTTGTTGTGCAAAACTCGACTGCCTGTGATACTGAAGAGGTTGTTGTGGTGAAAAACTCCCACTGGGTTCACACTAGACATATTTAACTGTATTTAGAAATGATAATTGTGATGTATTCAATTGATTATATAGGTTTTAATATTAGTAAATGTAAAATAAAATGAAGAATTAAACAGGCACATTGTACCGATCCAAGTAGCAATATGCTTTGTATGGTTGCTCTGGTCTAGTCACTTAACTTATTTCAGTTTTGAAAAGCTGCATACAATCCTGATAGATTATGTTTAAAAAGGCTTTAGATTCACCTATGCCCTTCTGTCCTATAAGGTGAAGATTAATAAGGTCACCAAATGGTCAGCCTTCAAGTCAGCATAATGTAACAGCCCCAAGAGGAACACTTATTACATAAATCTTACAGAGTCAGTGGTATATGTTGAAATGACAGAAGCGGAGGAGGCTTTTCAAGAGCATTATTGATACAGATTTTAAATTAATTGAATAATTGATTGTTTAGAAAAGAAATTTAGTTAAACCTTTCCATCTTAAATTATAATAAGGAAAGTATTATTTGACTCAGGTACCATTAAGCATTCAAGTCTGATCATCTTCGCAATATTTAAGGCTTCAAGGCTTGTAGATTAAATGCCCCTGTTTGATTTAATACTCAAGTTAATTGAATATATAGAGGATTGGCAAGGTCGTACTTCCATGCCTAGATGGTTTATATATTATTATTATTATTATATATATTATTATTTGGAAATCTAGCAATTAAATTAAACTTCAGAAATAGCTTATTTCAAGAGCAATTACCTGAATGTTTGTATTTGTGCTAATCGTTCTTCATTGTACCTTGTTCACTTGCATCTACAACATCAGTTCTCATGGTGATCACTTTATTCTGGTGCTAAAAGTGAATATTTGTTTTGTAATTATTATACAAATGATATAGCGGGTTGGATAATGGATGGATATACAAATGATCATTGTATCTCACTCTATTGGAAGTATTATTTAAAACCAGTATTTACACTGCTATATACAGTATTTCTGTAAGTTCTACAACAGATATCCTAGCATAATGGTTTCTGCTAAAAACGTAACATGAAGTGATTATCTGATTTGTGAAAACTACATTACAAATTCAATATTAGTACTTAGTTGCAATGTTAGTACTTTGGAGTAATACAAAATTGTACATGTATGCTTTCAAACTGTATATAAAGGAGACTTGCTGATTCCTTACCTAACCATCAATTACATTTCAATTAAACAATAAAAGTGAATTATCACTAATTTCATTTATCCTTATTTAGCACAATTTTTCTATCTTGGGGTTTCAATGAGCTACGGCATATCTACTTATGAAGTTATGGAACACACACTTCATGTTATTCTTTGTCTTGTAGAACAAACTAACATATGCTCCTACATTTATTTCAAAATACCCAGAGACTGAGGCTAGGTCCCTGGAGCTGTACTTCTGCAGAATTAACTACAGGCCAATTATGTCACCCAAAATAAGGAAATAATTTTTATAACAGCATTTTAAAAACAGGACATTTACCCACTAGGCCCACCATCCCTATTAATGGGATCAACCAAACAGGATTTTTCTGATTTCCGTGGCAAACTAGTATACCTGGAGAAGACATATGATGTGTTATCCAACAGTTTAACAAAAGATGCGTCTGCTAAAGCACACATGATGAACAAGTTATTTTATGAGAGCCAGGATGAAATACCTCAGCCTTTTGACATCATCAGCTGCCATGAATTTGTGAGCTTCTATTCCAGTTTGTTTATTGTCACTACACCTTACATTATGGATGAGTCATATTTCATAATTCCACTTATACCAATAGATAATGGATTTTGATATTTCCATAGCCTGCACTGCAAGCATCATTTCACAACCTAGATTTGGACTTTTTTACTATTGGCCAATCATTTAGTAGCTTAATGTTCAGAGTACCGTATATACTCGCGGATAAGTTCTCCCATGGATAAGTTGGGACTTGATTTTACCGTAACATTTCTGGTATTTTATAATGTTGGTCGCATAAGTCGAATGCGGAAAAGGGATTATGATATACTAACGCCCACCTGAGAGAGTAACCACAGAGCACACTGCCTTTTTTTCTATGTATTGTGCCTATGTGACCACACGGTAATACCCAAATTTTTCCAAAGCGACGTTTGCACTGTTTTGTGTCTTTTGTATCTCACACCCTCATACACCTTTATCGCAAGAGCATCCCTTATATATGAAGCTGGTTTTAAATTAAACGTCGATGAAGTAGCGAAAGAAATTGGTAACTGTGCTGCTACAACAAAATTCTATGCACCTGAGAAACTGATGTGAGATTAGAGGAGCAAGAAGATGTTAAAAAAAAAAACGTAACTGTCACATTTTTGAACGGGCGTATAAGACAGGGTCTGATTTTATGATTTATTTTTCGGGTTTCAAGACCCAACTTATACATGAGTATATACGGTGTTTTAATATTCTAAAAATGTTCATTGTGATCATATTAGGAAAGTTCTGATGGTTTCAGAATTTGTTTTTCTTCGGCAGTTCACATGCCCAGTTCATGACATATCTGATGCCCCTATAAAAAAGCATGTGGGTGCCTTTTTACATAAAAGTAAGCATATACAGTATTTTGTATGTTCTTCTGTACATCCATTAACATTGATAGATAGGAGTAGACAGCATTAGCAAGATGGCAAATAGAGATAAAATGGTTGAAAAGAAAAATGCTTTATCAGTTCCTTGGAATTTGTTTGAATTTAAAGAGTTGGACCACAAGCAGAAACCAGTTATTTGTACCAGGTGGCGATAATAACCCAAGAAAGGAATAAAGGCAACCTCTTTTATCATCTAAAAAAGGAGGCATGTCTATAAGTAGGGGCCTTTGGAGGAGTAAGGGGGGGATGAAAAGAGAATGATAAATGTGTGGTCCAAACATGTCAAAGCACTGCAGCTTAGTGAATGGAAAAGACTTCTGTGTTTTACCAACAGGCTTCACCTTGCTGAGCCATCGACAGCAGTGATTTATGAAAAATCTTTACATAAGCAGCTATTTGAATATTTGGAGTAATAAGTTTAATGCTTAATTATTTTAAAAAAAATACTTCTGTAATTTTGCTTTATTTTAGGAATTATTACATTAAATTAAATGTGAAATTTCAACAATACAGTATTGAATGAAAATCAACGTGGTTAACCAACATTTAATAATTACCTAACCGAATAGTTATCTACAGGCAGTAATATCAAATCAAATCAAATTTTATTGATCACATGAAAATCATGCATATAGTACAATATGTAGTGAAATGTTCAGTTGCTCAACTCCAATGATTATGCCTTTAAAAAAGAATATAAAAAGACAATAGTGATAAAACATGACTTTATAAATATTCAATAGAATTTTAAATATATGATAAATAATAACTAAATAAATAACTTAATGGAAGAGAGTTGACAATAGGACATCATGTATTTCTAGACCCCATCCTTATTCAAGATGCAGATTGAGTGTGGACAGAAGCTCCTCTTCCGAGTCCATCTGAACTGGACTTTAGACAGCAGTAGCGTTTGCCTGACCACAGTACAAAATTGAGGCTGTTGTTGGGATGGCTGGTATCATTATTGATTTTCTTTGCCCTGCTCTGACATATCATTAAAGATTTTCTTTGTCCTGGTCTGACATTGCTTGTTGTAGATGTCCTCAAAGTTAGGGAGTGCACACCCAGTGATGCACTCAGCTGTCTGCACCAATCTCTGTACAGCATTGCAGTCCTGTTGCATGTTTTTCCTAAACCAAGTTCTATTCAAGTCTTATACTCTAATTATAATATGTACTATTTAAATTGTGAGAAAATCTCTATATCATGATACATATTGATGCTGACAAATTAAAATTAAAAATTATATAAGTTTTGGACCATATCACCAAGCCCTACTTTACAATATATAGGAAGAAATTTATTGCTAATCTCACTGGTGACAAAACATGCAACAACAGTACAGCACATGGTACAATAAACCTGCAGACACAGATTATTAAACAAAGCAATAAAAATAAAAGAAGTCATTATCAATACATATGAAACTGTAACAAATTAAGAATAAACAGATACCAGATATAAATTTGCAAAATCTGTCAGGTAGAGCAAGTATCACTCAGATAATACAAGTGACTGAGCTATGCACATTCAGTGTCATCTACAGGAGACCAGAGTTCCCCTGTATGGAGTTTACTTGATCTTCTTGTTTCCAAGTAGATTTCCTCCGGGTGCTCTGGTTTCATCCCACAGTCCAAAGACATGCAGTTGTTGTTCCTGCTTCGTTCCCTGTGGTTGCTGGGATTTGCGTCAGTCGCCTCACAGCCATGCCATGAATGAGCAAGTGAGAGAGATGGATGGATGGATAAATGAGGAAAAGTTTCTGTAAGATAACAGTACTGCCAGTAAAAAAGTGTCTGCTTGTAAGGCATCAAATGGTAAAATGTTATTTGCTGGATCTTAGGTGGTAAAAAGTTGTTGGCTGGCGCTTATGGCGTCTGAAAAAATATCAGAAATATTTCTTTAAAGTTCTGTTATCATAAATGTTCCATATAGATGAAAGGATGGTGCCACCATTGAACTGGGATGTTTTACAGCTGTCTGCTAAGTTTTAAAATGAACTACAATAGGCTTTGAGATATTGGACCAGGATTCACCTAGGAAGCATGCTCTCCACTGTGTATTTGTAGATGTTAATGAGGATTACGGAAGTCAGATTGACTTTCTCCAGACTTTTTAACAACCAGACACTGCTGAGTCTTCTTATAACAAAATATAGTATGTGTTGTTTAAGGTTCATGAGAGATCTTCAGCTTCGTGGACATCCAAGAACCTAAGGTTGCTCACTTTTCTATAGTAACCACATAAATTTCAGCAGGAACATTGCTGTTTTTAAGTCTTTTGAAATGTATAATGTATAACTATCTTCTCTGATCTGCAGTTGATGATGACTGCACCATTCATCTAGAGGTTTATCCATTGCTATGTAGGCCACTAACATAGTGTACGTATATTCAAAATTGATGCTATACTTTGTGTCATACACGGCAATACAATTTTTCATCAACAGGGAAAATACCAATGGGTTGAGGACACAACCGTTAAGCATTACAGCATTTACAGAGAGACTATTAGATGTGAATTCCCCTAGTACAACGTTGTGAAACCTGTATGTCAGAACATCCACATTAAACTTATGATGTGATGTTTAGTTCAGTAGCCACAAGTGTTGCTACTAACCTCAAGTAGCTGATGGTTTTGAAAGCAGAGCTAAAATCAAACAGAAGTATTCTAGTATGTATGAAGTGCTCCTTTTCCAAAGATGGGTTAGCTCTGAGTAGCTACAGCAGCATCAATTTGTATGTAACACTTGGCAGAAATGCCACTCACATGCATCAAGTGTGACATCTAGTTATCCTGTTTAATTAACCAAAGGATGAAAACTGAAAAAAGCTGATAGCGAAAAAGGAGTCAAAAGAAATGTATTAACTAATGAGTTGTGTAGTGGGCCAAGCAATTTGCTTATCAAGATTCAGGGTGACGTTGTGTATTGTGCATAAGTACTGCTATAGAGACACTGCTGGACTAATCAATGAGTTGAGTTGGACTAATCAATGTTGCGTTATTTGTAGTAGTGTTAGTAGCTTATTGAGAGTATAACAAGAATTGCACCTTTTAAAAATAAACATTTAATTGAAGCAGTATGGAAATGGCAGCACACTTATTGACCAGTAGTTTGCCTGTCAGTGTGCTGGTTTAATTAAAACAGGCAAAGTAAAACATTTCCTGAGTTATACCATTACTCAATCATCCTTAAGATCTTTGATTACCAAGATATGAAATACTCTTCATTACATAATCTAGTCTGCATGAATGTCCTTTAATAAATAGCAGTTTGTATGTATTTGATAATAATCCAAAATGAATCACAAGCGCTTCTCGCTGTCTCAGCCACCACTGACACACTAACAGGCATGACTACAGACCAATTACTGATCACCTCTCTGTGCGCAGTGATCCAAATGGCAGTGTTCTTTGTTTACCTTTATAAATGCTTACTTGCTCTTAATGCGCATGACCATCACTATCACTCATTAAAATCACAGATAATGAACCTCCTAAGCCTACTATAGCTTTCACTGTCACAAACTTTTCTTTTTCCACAAACAATTAGATTTAGTTAGACTAAAAGCGTATGTGGGCCGAATATGTTTTGACAGGTTTGTCTTGCACAGTAGCCGCTCTTTGTGTTTATGCCATGTTTATTTACTTTTTCCTCAGCACACCTAGCTGGCTGACGCCAGTCAGCACTTTGATTAGTGATGCTCTAAAGGTTTCACTGAATGTGTTTTGATGGCTATATCACTGTTGAGATGATATATCCTTTACAGAGTGTGGACATAAACTGAATTTAAGTTTGTTGAAAAAGTGAAAAGAATACTGATGGCAAAATTTTTACATGAAGACTGGAGAAGACTTTTAAAAAAGTAGAAGATTTTTAAGGAAAAGACAGAGAAATTAAATTTTAAAGACATATAGTATTTGGGATACCCCAGTGCCTAAAGCCATGGGCTCCTTCTGTATTCCTGGACATCAATAGTCAAAACCGAGGATGGGCAGGTTAGAGCACAAATCAAAAGGTGCAAAGTGCAATATTTCTTTTTATTGAAACAAAGAAATGTCCAAATCTAAAGTGTTGTGCATTCAAAAATCTTCATCAATAAATCATCCAAAATGAGTTTAATAAATAAACACTTAAAACCAAGGATAAACTCGCAGGCAGAATGGGCTCCCTTTCTTTTCCGGCCCCAGTGCTCTCGTCTCCACTGCTAACCAATCGAACTTCTCAGCAACGATGAGACCGCAGCCAAAGCGGTTCAGCATATGGCACTCATCCCAACCACCAGTATGCTGAGATACAGTGAGTCTGTCTTACTCATCCTGCCACCTCTGTGAGTACTCACTGGACCCCTGGAGCCCACAGTCTCACTAAACAAGGTTCGATCCTCATCTGGATTGTCCTTCCTCTTGCTCCACTGTAGGGCATCCATGACCGCATCACCTTCTTCCACCTGCACTGACTTGACTGCTGTTCTACTCTTCATCGTTTCCTTGATGTTTCCTTCTTCTTGTCATTTTCTTTTTGTTCAATCTGCTCATTTTTTTTAGCTCTCTAATGTGTAGGTATGAATAACTCAGCACTAATGAGTGGTTGCATCGATTCAATTGTGCACATGAACAAGCAATCTGGCAATTCCCCCATTACGCACTCCACAGCCACATGGCTTTCCTACTGAACACACCTTCATTCACAAAGTCTCAACCGTACTATACCTAAAAAATAAATTGCATCTTGGACCACGGACATACTTAACCACAGTATTGCAATGTTAATGATGGGAAGATAAGCAAAATACTTTTGTTTGGTCATTAAAAGAAAGGCCCATAAAGAAGAATCATTGTCTTATCAATCAAACCTTGTCTATATCACATGAGGAAAGACTGCTTTGTTCCTGAGTTTGGGTTAGTTTAAATTGAACAAGGATTTCATGTTAAAAATGTTTTTTTTTTTAAATGCCTTTATAATTCCATAAAATTTCAAGTAGCATTGTAAGTATAATTCTGAAGTCTTGTCAGCTAGCAAAAGGTGGCCTAAAAAAAACAGTTCTTACTGTCCAAAGGAAAAAGTGAAGGCCACACTGATTGACAGAGCGAACCTCCGCATTACAGTGCAGACAGTCGGGAACATTAGTTCTATCACTTTCTGTTCTGCTTTGGAGACCTCCAAAGCCGCCAGAGAGTGTGCAAGGTGGTAAAGGACTAGCGGTAGTCAATTAAAACTCCTCCTAGTCAACTGGTGGTATTACACATTTCTAAAGTAGCTTTGGTAGGACATGTATAATATAAAAATGAATTGAACTGAAGGGACTAGTGAGAAGATGCCTTAGAGTCTTGGTCCTTTCAAGGTCAGATGGGACTGGAAGGGTGCATAAATACTAGGGCCACTACTAGTGCTTGTAGGCTTGACTTGTCATTAAGCCTGGTTTGGAGTTGAAAGGTGAAACACACACTGTTGGTGAGTTGGATGAAGGTCCTCTTACAGAAAAGTAGAACTGGAAAGCAAGGAAGTCATCTTCTCGATCATTCTGAGAAAGGCTGTGGAAAGAAATGTCCAATTGGGCAGGGCATTATTTGATTATTTCCTGTTACTTCCTTTCCGCCTTTCCTTTATTTAGGTCTTTGTTTTCTCAGTCATCATCCATTCATTATGTATCTCTCAAAACTTTGTGACTTTTTGTAATAGTTTATGGTGCGATTTACTGCTGCAACAGGAACATTTGTTTTCAAGACAAAGAAAGACATTCTCCCCAGGCTAAAAATAAAATAGTCTAAATGATTTCCTGCTTTTAGAAAATAAACTTAACAATTGTTTTATTACGAAAAAAAAAAATAATTAAAAAAAAAAATCTGTGTCTTTTGTCCTGCTTAAACACTAAGAAAACTGAGTAGTAGTTAATTTACCCTGGAACAGTCCTCCATTATGTCTCAATCATTTCACTATTATGAACCTTTCAAATAAAGTGCTCCTTAGATTAAAGCATGACAATACTTTATTTTCTTTTGCATTAGATCATCAAAGCTAAAACGCTCTTTACATTGCAAAAATTAAAAAATGCACCCATAGAATGTTTCCTAATAAAGATAAGATTCTGCAATTTCATTTCTCAGAGAGCTAATTAGCTCGAGGTTGCATTCAGTGACTTGTCTTATCAAACAAAGAGTGTTCTCCTCTGCAATAACACTAATTACTCTCATTACTTCTATGCATAGAGTTATTTCAAGACCCTTCCAGTTCAATATTACAACTGGTCTTTAGTTTGCATACCTTCAATACAATGTAATTGGTAGCAGAAAAGAAGTAATAAAATAAATGCAAAATGCTACGATTCAGCACACAGGTTGATTGTCTCGTTCTGATACATCTACCATTTAATGTGGATTGAACTTAGTATATTTTTATATGGCACTATGCATGGACAAGCATACACTACAGGAAATTATGGAATCGTTATTTTTGCTACGTCTCTGTATTATAAAAACTATTTCCTGAACGTAGGAACAAATGTCTACAGTGTCCTTTAATACTTTTATTTCATATAATTTTATGTTGGGAGAAGGAAATAAAATGGGAACTTTAAACTAACACTAGTGAGATTTGTTTTAATTTGAAGTTGTTCTGTAAATTCAATGTAACACCAATATTCTAATAAACTGGAATTCATGTGCAGGTTATAAATGCAAAAGATAAATAAATAGCTTGTAACAGACTGAAAAAATGAAAAAGAAAAATGCTTCTAAGACTTTCAGCCTTATTTTAGTGTTCAATTCAGATATATATCAGACAGACTGAGCCTAATATTAACCTGCGGTACTGACCGGCTTTTTACCGACTTTGTAGTGTGACAGGATATGAAGTGTTGGCTTGCAACTCTTAAATATTTACTCATAATGTGCACAAACTGGTTAACATCTACATCAAGCAGCTGGTAAAACAGACAAACAGTCATTCTTCTCATCTAAAGTATTCAAAATGAAAAGAGAGGTTTAGTGTAACTCCAATATCAGGAATTTGGAGTAGTTCATTCATTCACCTACACTTTTTGAGATTTCTCAATGAAAATTGAAATTCCCCAAATTCAAAAGTATGTCAAATTCCACAAAGTCATTCCACTGGGAGCTGAGTTGTTTCTTCCAGACAAACAGATAAACATATATGACAATAATTTCATAAAACTGAGTAACAAATGTAAAAAAAAAAAATGTAAATAATTCTCTTTTTATTAATGTTGTTTATTATCAATCAATTGTATCATGTACCATATCAGCCCACCCAACTGTTGGCCTTTCCTTGGTGACAGCACCCTGTTGTAACCGCTTCCTCAAAATGTGTAACCCCGCAATATATACATTTGCTACTCATCTCTATATGTTGATATTGTTTCACATTATCGATATGGTTGGATAATGCAAAGGCATAGGTTTGTGTTGTATGATTTAACCTCTGTCTTTGCCTGTGAACAGCCGCAGCTAAGCAGGCATTTCATTGCTGCTGATTTTCAGACTGCCCTGTCAACCATGAACAGTACACACAGCATTCTTCCTGCACTTCCTCCAGCTTTTGTTGCTCGGTGCTCCTTTAGTTTATCTCTTATGTGTAAAGCCTATTTATGTGATTTTGTCATTTCACAGTGCCTTGCTCACCTTCTGTTTGCTTTTTGAGTAACTGAAATAGACAGTCCCACATTATAAGGCTGTGAAAACAAGGACGTGCATTCATGCAAGTACTTTTCATTTTTGAGGGCAACTTAAGTTGCACATTATTCTCATTTAGTGATGCAACGTTGATTGGTAAGTTATTTCAGTTGTCAGTCATCAGTCATAATTTCAGTTGTTTTCTTTAAAATTCTCCTTGGAATTGTCACAGTGTGGATTTGAAATTCACACCTCCAAATTATTCTGATTTCATCCATACCACTAAGCAACCAAAGCCAAACTAGCCATTAAAACTGGAACCAAACCAAAAGTGACAAATCAGAATAAAGTCAAACTGACCAATCCGATTTCTCATAGGAACAGAATATAGAGATATTGGCATTTTAATATATAGTAGATTGCAGTAGATGCTTATCACGTTATATGTAAACACACCTAAAAAAAAGACAAAGAATGCAACATCATACACTGACAGGAACACATGTTTAACTTACATACATGAATGTGCATTTGTCAGTATAAGTGGTTATTGATTCATCCTATGACCTGTTGATGGAAGCTCAACCTGAATCTGGTGTGATTCCTAGGGGTCCTGTTAGAATAGAAGGTGGAGAATTTTATGCAGCCAATGAGTATGAACTCCATTGTGCACAGTCAGAAGTAGATGAGCATAAATGGAGACTTCCAGACTTTCCTCAGACATTTTGACTTATTGTAATGAGCCAGAATGCAAAGTATTTATTCCATTCTTTCATATTTCAAGTTGACACTGGTGCTATTCTTATTATCAGCTTTACTTTTTAAGAAATTATAGGCTGTTATTATTATTATTATTATGTATTTTTTTACAATGTAGACAATTAGCAGCAGAACTCAGTATTTCCAAAACTCAAGTCTAAAACTTGCGTATATCATTGCTGCTGAAATTCTTTCTGAGCTACTCACTGGAGCAATATTGATTGGAGTTGAGTGCTAGTATGACTTTTTGTGCTATCTGTGAACCTGCTACTTATCTCTTCCAAACTGCAACTTACACATTACTGGCTAAGCTGAGCACATTCAGTTAAACATCTTAAATGCAAATTGATGGACCATTTTCAGTTGTGCTGCAATGATAAGGAGAGTAAAAAATATTTATATAAGTGAAGTATTCCAACACCTCATGAGTTCCTGCAGCCAAAATCATGGCCTACCTGTAGTTTCTATGCAGTGTGTGAAGAAGTGTTTTTGTGGAGCTCCATACTTTAATTTTGGGTTCACATTGCATATACAGTATTAACAAAACCCTTGAAAGTGAACTTTTAACACTTGTAGAAAATAAAACGAGATTCCATTGTTGATGTGCAGGTTACTGTATCATGAAGGCAGTGCTATTTTCCTTTTATTCCTTTTAAAATGTTCACCACATTTCTCTTTCCATAAGAACTCTAAATGTTTGTTACACTTTAATTGTATCTGAGTTATTACAGCAGCATTTTGATAATATAATATATAGTACTAGGGTACTGTACCGTGTTAACCATTATGGATATAATGAGAAGTCAAAAAAAATGACACCTTTTGTTGGCTAACTAAAAGATTACAATATGCAAGCTTTTGAGGCAATTCAGCCCCCTTCTTCAGGCAAGATGTCATATGGTATGAGTTGCCTCGAAATCTTGCATATTGTAATCTTTTTAGTTAGCCAATGAAAGATAATATAGTATAATAATGTATACTTTATATTTGTCTTGGTAGAATAGCCACATTTTCAGGTTTATTGATGAAAAGCAGCTTTTTAAAATTTGTTAAATCTGTTTTTTTTTTACAAAGATTAAGTAAAAGCTTAAAACATGGTTTCCCCTGTTGTCTGAGTAGAGTTCCCCTGGGTCTTCTAAACGATTAACTGCTTTACTCTTATTTATATAGTCAAACAGTACTAACGCCTGGGTGGATCAATATGAGCATTAGGATGATGAGTTACAAGGAAATTTGTATTTAGTAGATGTAAGCTTCACTATCTTCTTTGCAATCAAATGGGATACTTAGATTGAACTCAGTAGACTTGATTTCATATTCATCTTGTTTCATAGTGAAAAAAAAGTACAAAGATAGATGGCATGTTCTTACTATTAGCACTCTATTCTAGATTTGTGTTTAGTGCCGATACTGTTGAAAGTGTTTAATTTGCCCTCCAACTGTGAATCATTTGAAGGCACAGTATAATCTCATTTCATTCTCAAACCCACTTAATCCAGTTTAGAGTGATGGTTGTCCATAGCCTATTCCTACAGCACTGGGCCATAGGCAGGAAATGTTCTGGGAAAAACTGTCCACTGTTTTCAAAGAATATATCCACAGAGACCAGATGAAAAGGCAGAATGATTCTTTATTTGCACATAGATATGCACAAATGTCTCAGTCCATGGAGTGAGTACCCAATAAAACAATTCATCTGCCTTTATGTTTTTCTGTTACATCCAAGACATCATATTATCTGACTCTTAATATGCATAATATGTAGATCTTCATCTAATCAATGAGTGCCACCAGTGTTTTCTGATCGATCAATATTGCCTTTCATAGGGGTGTTCTGCAGACACTTCTACTGATTTAAGCACTGTTTCATAGGAGGAGTGTTTGACATTTTCCATTAGTTTATTACCGCTTTCTAAAGGGATGTTTGTTACTCATTTACTTCATTTTAACCTTAGCAACTATTTGGATAGCTCATCTATGATGAGGCAAAAGCCTCACGTGCCTAAGGTTAAAAGAAGATTTGGTTAATCCTTTAGTTACATTCAAATCTTATCCTCATGTTTAATAATTCATTGTTATAACTTTGTATATACTTGTATTATTATATTATGTATTGATTCAAAATAATGATTTCAATTATATAGTAATAGCCTTGGTTAATGTGCCAGCCCATTGCTGGGCCCTAAAGATATGTCTTTAAGTTCAGAATAAAACACAATATTTTGTCATGACAAATTTTACAAAATCTCAGTTTTTAATAACACATCTTCATTGTAATCAAACTCATTTACATTCTACAAGCAGTGGCTTCCCTAAGACTGTATTGAGATTTGAATAACACGTGCTGTAGACCAGTGCAATGCCATGAGATGAGGAGTTGAATGTAAAACACCTGGAAGACAAATGTTATAAGATAACACCACTAAAACATTTTTGCAAAGAAATACAATTGTCTTGCTAAATTTTAAGTGCTTGTTTTGTCTCCTCTCCTTTTCAACCCACCTTCTTTCCTCACTAAACTGAGCTTCTTCTACTAAAGTTTATTTTATTCCAATCCACTTGAACTGCAGCTGTAACAAAGCCACATTAAGTGTGCCCCCTCAGGGGTCCAAGGCTCTATCCTCAGGATTATAGACAATCATGGTTCAGTTCATGTTTAGAATATGAATTTTCACGTTTGATAGAGGTTGAGAGCAGATGTTCTGCCAGCCATGACTGTTTACTGTGCTTGATCCAGTACAATTGGTTTGTCTGGCAGAAGGTCTGTCCTTCAAGTTTTAAGAACTAAGAAATTAATGTAGAAATTGCAGTTCTGGACACTGGCACTGCTTATCTTTTAAATTCAATGAAAAATTATTTTTTGTTGAGAAGGCTTGTAGTGGCAGAGAGAGAGAGTGATGGGAATATTATTATCTGTGAATTAAATTCCAGTACAATTCTCCATTGATCTTGCATGTGCTTACAGTAGATGATGTGGAAGAAATGGCTGTGTGGTAATTTGCCTACTTTTCAGGACAATTTTTTTTGCTATTGGAAAAGCAATTTTGAGTGTCAAATTTAGAGATGTTTTTTCCATTTCAAAAAGCACTACATATTCAGATTTAAAACAAACAGCAGTCATTTAAGTAGAATGGTCTGGCTTGGAATGCCCAAGATGTATCAATTTCTCACAATAAGCCTAACGTAAATACATTCATATCAGCTTGTTAAAGGATCTACATTGATAATGAAACTGCTTAATGCAGTATCTTTATTTAATTAGTTGTTGACTACCAGGGTAAGTAAAAGAAATATCGGAGGCAGAATGTTTGGGGTGTCATCCTAGAAGCATTGACCGATGTCAGAATATCATTTGTAATGCAGTACAAGACAATCCAAAACTAAGTAGTTCTTAAAAAATAAAGTGTTATTTTATCGGTTAAACTATAACACCCTCTAAACAGTTATTATTTAAAGTACAGTGTATCATTACTTTTAGATTTTATTTAATAACCTACTGTAGTTTGGAAAGGTGGAGCTTCTTTTAAAATGTAATCCAATTCTGTATTCGATTCTCTGGTGAAATTCCTTTATGATAACTCTTGTCTTGTTATCACTACTTGTTCAGTGATGCTCCCAGGTCCGGTCCAGAAGCCTCAAAAAGAATACATTAGTAGTTGTCTGCTGACACTGCTGGAGCATGTAGATGTTTTATCATCAACAATTTAACGAGTGATAACAATGCTAAGGTGAAGTAACATCAAGAGCTTTGGTTGCAGCTATGTGGACGTGGTGAAGGATTGTTCATTTATAGCACAACTGTGAATGACTTCCCTTTGAGATGTATATTAAAAACATACTTTCCAAAAAGTTACCCTTTTAATTAACTATTGTACATGGTCAAAGGTAGTTACACTTTTGCCACTTTGGGCATGTCCTTAAAATTACATTTCATTATGTATTCCATTTTAATGAGCAATCATTAAAATAACAGAGGTGTAATTTATATTGCTATACATTCTAACTTCTTACTTTTAAAAAGTAAGGTTTAAAACATATAGTTTGCTATTTTGGATGATGTTAAAGGTAACTGATCCCATGCATCACAACTTGAACCCAAAGTTTTCTTAACAATACATCTTATCAGTGCCTTGTATTCTATTATTTCTTGTGCTTTGCCAGTAGCAGTCAAGTGTTACAATTATTAATATCTTTTGTAGTTTGAAAATGCATGCCAAGTCCCTTTTCACTTTTTGCTCACACAGTATAAGTTCTTTTTTTCTGATTTCTTGTACCCTTAAGTCTTAGAATGAACCTGGCATTGTAGCTTTCCTCGGAATGTTTTAATGAGGTCTTTGAAGTATAAGGTGAAAGAGAAAGCAAATGTAATTATGAAAATGGAAAATCTGTAAAATAATACATATAAAATTACATTACAGGAATATAAAATGTAGCTGTTGGATGACCATGATTTACAATAATAAAAATAAATTGAGTTTACATTTATAAAGCATACATAGTGTATTGTCATACTGAAAGATTGAAAAATGATTGCAAAAAATCCTTAATTAGATAGATAGATAGATAGATAGATAGATAGATAGATAGATAGATAG
>JANRMT010062790.1:62080998-62095234 GCA_026402145.1 Polypterus bichir lapradei | reverse complement strand
TAGATAGATAGATAGATAGATAGATAGATAGATAGATAGATAGATAGATAGTGTGACAAGAAGAGACATGGCAAAGGTTTGTGGCAGCCACCTGTATAATCTGTATCCTGGCTGCAAAAAGTAAGAGTTGAATGCAAGTAAAGTTTACAAGACAGAGACCAAAACAGAACTGAATTCCAGAGGAAGGGAGTGAGGCTTTATAGGAAGTCTGGGGGAAGTAATGTCGTCCTCGGGGCCAGGACCGGAAGTGGCATGTCCCAAGTTGAGGCATTGGCTCCCAGTGAGATTTCCTGGTAAAGGTCTTCAGGGAACTTAGAAAGAGCGTTAGTGCACCCTGCCACCCACTGGGCAGATGTGTTACCATTATTCTCCAAGCCCTTCAGCTGCCTCCTATTCACACGTGTGTGACAATAGATAGATACTTTATTAATCTCCTCAGGGAAATTCAGGTGTCCAGTAATAAAGTGACAATAAGTCATTTATTTATTTGCTTTGTTATACTCATTTGTTATCATGCACTATTCTTTTTAATTTTTTAATTTGATTTGATATATTGTATTAATCCTTGAGGGGAAATCATCTTTCTACATGAACTTTTGGGGTCAGAGGGCAGGGTCAGCCATTGTATAGCACCTCTGGGGCGATTTTTACATTAAGTGCCTTGCTCAAGGGCCCAGCAGAGCAGGATTCCTTATGGCAGTAACAGGATTTGAACCGGCAATCTTCCAGATACTAGCGTGGATCCTTAGCCACAAAGTCACCACTCCGGCCCATTAAACCAGTGATTTGAATTTATTTCATAAAACTTATTTCTTATGAAGCAAGAAACGATAACATATTGCCTGAAACTCTATGACAAGCATGGATTAATATTTTTTCAAAGAAGAGTAAAAACCTCTTAGACTGATCTCCCTACCGAACTACAGTATCAAAATCCTGGCAAAAGACAAAGAACAGAAAAATCCCCCATTCTTTAAGATTACAAGGTCAAACTGGAACTGTTAAAGATCGATATGTATTACCAAACCATCAATGTTTCTTCAGTGTAATGTGTACAGTACACCAACTGCAGTATTTTAGCATCCAGAAGTCCTGCAACTGTACCGCAAGTTTCACATAAAAATTTTGATACGAGTTTAATGAGAAACTCTATTCATTGTGCTACACACATGTAGATTTAACCCAGCACATGTACAAGATTTAAATTCCTATCAAGACACTTCTATTCATATACACTATGTAAATTTAGACACTAGAATGCGATAGTTGTCCTTTATCATTAAATTCTTTCTGCAGTTGCTACTAAACACTTACTCATCTGCTTCTACATACAGCCTGAGATTATAAGAGATGCTACTTGAACAAAAACTTCTCTCTTTATGCTATCATTGTCCGGTGTATTACTGATCAAAGCCACATGTGTTGAATCTACTCAAGGAGTTCTGTAGGATCTCTGGGTTAAGAATTAACTTGAATGAGAACATGCTGTTCCCAGTGAATAGTCTTACATGTCAGATTGAACTGAATCACTTTCCTTTGATTATCTCAAAACAATTCAAATATCTATGATATACAGACACAACCCCAGTAATCTGACAGGAAATATCAGAACAAGATGTTAACAGATGACCCTACTTCATTTTACATTAGCCAGTGGAATTAGTTAAGTTTGTTATTAAAATGAATATCCTTCTAACGTAACTCTATACAGTACATATTAACAAATCCTTCTAGTTCGTTCATTTAGAAACAAAACAAAAAATAGGTATCTTATACAAGAAATATTATTTAAAATACCTAAAGTATTGGGAGATATGGTACTACCTCGTTTTAATTTTTATTGCTGGGTTCTGAATATTTGTACTTTAAGGAGATAGCAGAAACCAGAATGGAATGAAGCTATACTTGCTTGGCAAGCCCTCAAAAGAAGATCCTATTCCATCTTTTCATTTTATGCCTTGTTCTGTGCTTCTGCAATTATAAGTTGTCACTGTCTTTTCAGTAATCCAGTGGTGTAACATTAACTCAAAATATAGTACCAATGTGTGAAACAAATTAAAGCTGAAATGCTATTGCCAGTTGTTCCTGTGTACACTTATCATTTACTCCAACCTTCTTTTACCTATACTGTATTTCACTATTTCACTCATGTTAGTTACTTGGTATATGGACATTTAGAGATGTTTGTGTTGACAGCGTGTTTGTTTTCATATATTTAGTGCATGTAATAAGCAGTTACACTTCAAATACAACTTTCAGTAACACACTACTGTTGCTATATGCAAATGAGATGATCTGAAGCAATGTCATGAATGATATCTTTTAATTCATAAAAGCCTATCAGTCATTTTTCTGCAATTGATCGGAATAAGCGTCATCTTCAGGAAAATGTGTCAAAGCTTTTCTTTACATTTAAAAAAATAAGCAACCTTAGGTTATTTTGTTAATTGGTGTGTGTGCCATGACAACTACTGTGCAGACTTGGTGTTTTCATTCCTAGAATGTCAGTAAGCCACTCGTTTTGCTGCAATTCCCCACCCACCATCAAATATTTCATATTCTCTTTTTCCATATTGAGCAAAGGGTCTTGTCCTTGCAGCCCTGGGTGTCAGTCTTAGAGTTCTCTTATATTTATACCAGAAATGTCTAGAGTCACTTGTCTGCCTGACGTCATGTCCTAAGACTGTGAGAGAAACTACGGATTCTCATGCAGGAAACCAAAGCTTTTTCATATTTTATTTGCGAAAAAAAAATGCTATCACAACCCGAGTCCTAGTCTTATAGCAAATAATTAATCTGTGTTTCATACAGCACATTTCACACAGCACAGCATCATAAGGCGTTTTTAAAAGCACTAACAAAGGCATTCAAAACATTTGGAGTTTTGTGAATCAAAGCCTTATGTCATTTAGAAAAAAAAACATGCTAATACTCTACCAAATTTTTTTTTTATTACACTTTCATATGAAGAGTTAACTGAAAAATTAGAAATGGGTAAATACTTAGGCAAGTGATAGTGCTTATGTCACCACATTATAAAAATCAAGTTAATAAAACGTATCTTTGTTGAACAGGTCGCCTATTTACTGTAGAAGTGGTTAGTTGAGGCTGGAATATAAGAATCAAAGAAGCTATCATCTTTCACCTTGTAGCACTCACGTTTTGTAAAGAAGAATTTTAACAGAACTGACAGGACAGAAATCAAGTATTGGTGGCATAGTCAGCATTTTTGTGACCCCTATCAAGAACATCAGTGTTTTCCATAAAGTGATGACTGGCACTTGTACAGCCAGTAAGACTCGGTGTTATCTATGCCTTATGAACACATTTAACCACGTCATAATGCCATAGAATTAAATTATAAAAAATTACAATGGAATTACATTGTAAATAAACTTGTAAATCCGGTGTAATAAACATGCTAAAGATATGACATATGACTTTATTATAATATGCATAATATAAAATACATATTTCATAAATACAGTAGGTGATTTCAATGGAAGAGCTGTTTTCACTCCATATAAAAAATATTCAATGCCTGAGGTAATATTATTAAACGTATTCACACTTTCAAATTGGATTGTGTTAATCCATGATGTTGCTTTATCTCTGAACAACTTTAAACATGGTTTTAAAGATGTAATCACTTATCAAAATTCACTATTGCTCATGCCTCATTTTTTATGTCAGATTTCAAGTAAAATCTAATTAAGACAATTTCTCATTTTCTTATCCAAGAAAAACAAATTAACGTCTGCTAGGAGAATAGATTTTTTGACACTGAAGTATACATTTATTTTAGTATTTTATGCTTAACGTGTTTAATGTTTCCATATTTATCTGTCAAAAATTGGCTGGATGCATGAGTTTCCTCCGGGTACTCCGGTTTCCTCCCACAGACCAAAGACATGCAGGTTAGGTGCATTGGCAATTCTAAAATGTCCCTAGTGTGTGCTTGGTGTGTGCGTGTGCCCTGCGGTGGGCTGGTGCCCCTCCCGGGGTTTGTTTCCTGCCTTGCGCCCTGTGTTGGCTGGGATTGGGGCCAGCAGACCCGGTGACCCTGTAGTTAGAATATAGCAGGTTGGATAATGAATGGATGGATGGATGGAAGTTGGCTGGAAAAAAGTTTGTTGACAAATGGATCGATGGATGAAATTCACCAAATACACTGTGCAACTGCAATTATTTACTTCCCAAAATGTGTTTTTCTTTTGTGTTATTTATTTATTCAGATTCACTTTGGTTAATTTATCGATGCTGTATATTCCAGCATCGCAGAACATATTAGTTGCTATTCCCAAAGGCATAGAAACAGGCAGTGACAATACAGTAAAAAGTACAATAAAACAACAGACATAAATTATTGAACGAAATATGGGCACCAAGAAACATATCCAAACATATGCAGTGGCCTGAAAAAGAAAATAAATAGATAAGCATGGGACATGTATCAAATAGAACAAGCAATGTTCATCTAATACCAGTACATGACCTGTAGAATGGTGATTAAAATGGGATGATTCATGCATAGTGAATAGCAGAATGTGGGGGTCTTAGTTGCATGTCAAGATAATGACTGTATAGAAGGTAACAATGGAGTCAAACAGTTTTCAGGTACAGAATTAAGTACTACAGTATTAATGTATTACTCCTGGTGTGTCAGTGAATGTGTGTAATTTTGCGACAATCAAAAGTGCTTTCTTCATGTATCCCTTGTCATAAACGGCTTATATGGGTAAGAGCACGGCTCTATTGATGAACTGTGTCTTTTAAGTACCTGCCTCAGGGTCTAGCAATCGGCCACAGTATAGTTGTCATGCCTTTTTGTGATTCAGGTCGTCAGTATGCTCTCCATAATGCATCGTTAGAAGTTACTATGGGTCCAGGGGAAAGTGAAAATGCTGTTTAATGCCAGATTGTGATGTCAATGAAAGATTCTTTACAGCTGTTATTCAAAAAGAGACATAACGTCTGACAAACAAGATCATTCACTTCCTCACTGTATTCTTAATCAGGCTAATTCTTTTAGATGACAAGACAGACACAGCCTCACTAACCTTTTTCACTAAATACCTGTGCCTAACAACCAGGTTA
The DNA here is from genome assembly GCA_026402145.1 of Polypterus bichir lapradei. Lineage (NCBI taxonomy): Eukaryota > Metazoa > Chordata > Cladistia > Polypteriformes > Polypteridae > Polypterus > Polypterus bichir. The sequence continues at coordinate 62,090,137 of JANRMT010062790.1, read as the reverse complement.
TCTCTTAAAAAACCTCAGAAATCTCAATTTTAGGTGAGTAGCCATCCTTTTGAGTTTCCCAACAGCCTCTGGCAAACCACATGTGCAGATCAGTGATCAGAGTAGGCTGGCTGCTGCCTTTGCAGCAAGAAACATGACATTTTATTTTAAACTGTCTGGATACTAAAATGCTTCAAGCAATATTGATCAGACCTTTCCTTTTATTCTCTCTTTGTTTTGCTGCATTGCACATCTGCTGCTTTTGGGGAGACATTAACCTTATCATTCAATGAGTGAAATGGTCTGTTTTGTTTCTCATTAATTCTACTGAAATATGTTACTGCAAATGTAAAGCATTGAGCCATCAGACAATATTTTGTACTTCCATCTTTCTCCTCTTTACACTGACATACAAACTGCTTCTAAAATGTAAAATGAAGCCCTCACCTACATCTTGTAATGTTCTCTTATATACAATACATGGCAACACAGTGGCCCAGTGATTGGCTCTGTTCCCTCATCCCTCCAAGTCAAATAGGTTTGAATTCTAATAAAGAAGGAGTTCACTTATAGTGGCATCACTGCATTATGGACACATGACGGCGCTGGGCAAAAATGCCATAAGTAGTTAACTCCCTCAATAATGTAATATTGCTAAAATGCTTAAAACAAACTTATTTATCATAATTAAGTATTTCAAATTTTCTTTGACATGCACAATACAGATTCTTATCAAGATAAATAAAATATTCTTCATGTCTGGCTCTGCTAGCCAGTTTCTGGGTTGCCTAGGCCAGCTCTTCGGCCCTGTTCTGTTCTTGGCCTACTTTTGCTCAAGTGTGCTCATGTGCCAAACTGAAATTATCATTTCAAACCTTTTAAGTGACCCAATTGCTTGATTATTTTTCCCTACACCATTCAAAGAGTGCATGAACTTCTGTATTGGAGTAGTGGTCCTCACATTGATTACCCAAGCACAATATGATTTAGCCCTTTGCCAGTTGAACTAAAATTGAAAACTCATGATTATTCATTCTAGTTTCAGTGTTGGTTATTGGATATTAATGTTGTTCTTTATAACAATTAGGTGGCTTCACCCCCTGCTCGCTTCGCTCGCCAACCAGCAATCCCCTCCGGCCAGCGCTACACGCCAGCCACTTCGCATCTCTGTCACTCGCGTATGTGGATTTCACTTTCACCAAACAACAAATCTTTTAATTCTTGCGGATACGCTTCTTCATTGGGGAGAAACACTACATTTCTCTGATGGCAACACAAATTAGATGATCTACAAGTCTCCAGCTTAAAGTTTAAATCCGAACAATATATTCAATCTCTTTTCGCTGTTCTGTTATTTCACCGAGTAATAATTTCTGTTTGTTTGTGCTAATGCAATCTTTACTATCATTTTTTTGAGACTTTTCAAATTTTAGTACTTTCATTATGTCTAACCTATTCTGTATGTGTATCGCGCCAACGTTTTTGAATTCTCTATGACGTTCTACTTTGTCATCTACTCCTTGTTTTTTATTTCCAGCCCCAGGCATGGTTAAATCTCTTGGCACAAAATCTCACCTTGAGGGACGTGAAAGTATCTCTCTGATAAAGTCTTGTCTCTGGATTTTTTTATTATAATAGAGAGATATGTTGATAAATCTTCATTTGATGTGATTTTTTTTTATGGCATTTTACACCTGATGACTTATCATTGATGACACATCTGGTGCTGGTGATCTTATATACTGTGAAATGCAGTGTCTCTTACTCACTATTTCACTTGAGGGTTACTGGAGGGTATCTACTTTCTCAGCCCCTCCGATCTTCGATGCCTCTTTCTATGCATTTCCAAAGATCTTTTTTCTGATGTGTCTACTGCCTGCACATTTGTGTCAAACTAGCTCCACCTCATACTGCTCATATGGAGTCAGAAGCAACACAATCAGTAATCACTTTACCAGACCTGTTAAGTCATCCAAGCCAGATTGCTTCCCAGATTGGCTGATAGCCACATACTTGACCCAGTGGATTTAAGTGGAGGAAAGGGTTTCATTAGTTCTGCTCTTTAAGTTCTTGATCATCACTTTCTCTCCCTCTCACTCACACACACACACACACACACACAACCTCTTCACAGCACCTCAGGTTCAAATCCTTTTGACAGCATCTCTCTTACCCAGATCTGCATTTTTTCACCAGAATTTTCATGCCAGTAATAACACTATTTACACATTTCTCCATGTGTTTGTGGAATCCTTCCATAGTCCAAAGAAATGAAACAGTATGTCTTTTAAGGTAAATCGTGGATTTAATATTTATGTGTAAATGTTCATGTATATTGTCAAATATGGAGAGAGTTAATGAATAGGACTAGGCTGCCATTGACCCTGTAGTTTTAGCAAGTTAAGAAAACAGACTGAATGTATACAGTGAACAATATGATACCTTGATGTAGAGAAGGTACCAGTAACCGGCTCATTACTGGGTGACTTTGTTGTTCCTTTGGCAGATTGTCAGTAAATGAGTGTCCCTTGGGACATACTGGTGGCCCACTTCCTTCCCGCTTTACCCATAATGCTACTGGAACAGAACCCAGCTCTCATGTGTTGTATTATTCATTAGCACTGTCTGAGGATGCTCCATGAAAGATACGAGGTGTGATAAAAACGTATGGTGAATGTTGATGCAGAGCACCATCCAAGAGCAACGCAAAACAATTCAATGCAGGTTCTGACATGTCCATCCTAGACCCTAGTTTGTGACAAGTTTCAACTTGTTTGATACTGTCAGTCGTTTGTGAGCCACTGTTGAGTTTAAGTGTGTTTTTCAAGTTTGTCGTTAATAATGGATATCGAGCAACGTATTAACATGAAATTTTGTTTCAAGTTGCAACAAGGTAAGGAAACCCATCAGATGTTAAAATCGGTTTATGGTGACACTGCACCGACAATTAAGACTGTTTACAAGTGGTTTGATTGATTTTGTAATCGATCTGACTCGGCTGAAGACGAGAAAAGATCAGGACGTCCTTCAGCATCAATAACCGAGGAAAATGTTGAAACAGTTTCATTTTTCATCATGACAATGCTCCTTGTCACACATCCCTTCTAGTACGACAGTTTCTGTCGAATAAAAACATTACGCTGTGTCCGCATCCACCTTGTTTGCCAGATCTGGCACCGTGCAACTTCTAGCTGTTACCAACATTAAAAACGACCATGAAAGGCAAATGATTTCAATCCATTGAGGACATCCAGGCAGCCACAACAGCCCAACTAAAGACACTTTCAAAAGAAAACTTCCAGAACTGCTTCGCAAAGTGGCAGGAGCGTTGGGATAAGTGCATTCGAAGTGGAGGAGAGTATTTTGAGGGTGACTAGTAGTTTTTTACTGCAATAAACGTTCTTTTTTTAAAACATTCACCATATTTTCTGATCAGACCTTGTGCACTAGAAAATAAAAAAAAAATCATTACATTTCCAGTTTTCTTTGTCTCAAGAATAAAAAAATCATTTGTTCAATATTTTAGGGTTAAAATTTCTGGATTTTATGTTATGTAACTACTGTTAATTTGGTAAAATGTTTTTGAAGTTTACCTTTTACTGCTTGTAGTAAAAGAGAACAAACACACAGGTACATTTGAAATAGTTTGCTTTTCACAGAACAAAATAGATTATATACAACCACTAGCTTCTCTTCCAAGTAGATTGATGTTTAACTTTAAGCAATTTTTTTCATATGACTTACCCTTTGATCACGTTACAATGAGGCAATTGACAGCTCTGATTGTCTCCTGTAGTGACATTGCATATATGAGAAAAAACAGTCCCCCACATGACTGTGTCCCCTGAGATGGCATCTTTACACCTTTTCATGGAGACATCTTTGATGACAGAAAGAGAGTGACAACCAGTAAATGATAGCCACAGAAATGTGTTTGTCTTATCTTCCAATAAAGAATGCAAATCATGGATAAAAAGTGGAACTTTCAGTTTCATCGAAGGCTAAGAGGGAGAGTTTAAAGGTCAACACTTTCACATGCATAATGCAGCAGATGAAAGAGAAGGAAGACTGGGAAAGAACACTGTGAAAACAGAAAAAAATGTGACAGAGAAGCGCAACAAAAAGAGCCAACAGGACAGGCAAAGATGAACCGTGAATTAGCAGGAAAGAAAGAAAAACTCCTTGAGAGGTGACAAATCTGACTTGATTTAGATGAACTAGACAAGAACATATATTAGACTTAGGTAATTAGGAAATGAATCAACGGAAGAAAACTAAATTAGAGAGAAAGGCAGGGATGTCACAGTCTTTCAGCACTATGGCCAAGTTTTAAATTAGGCAGCGTTATGAAATGTTGATTTTTTTTTTTTTCTTTTTTATGACCAGCAACGGCTTGTCTGCAGACGATTAATAAGTGAGTAAAAAATTGCCCAGCAGTTCCTAAGACATCATATTTTAATTAGAGGATTTCACTTTTTTTTGATGAAGTATTATTTATGTTATATAGTAAAATATCAATTCAGATTATTAAAATTTTTTCTGGTTGAAATTTACTCTCACAATTAATGGTCACTAAAAAGTAAGATCAGAGAAGCATCAGCGATAGGGCAGTTAAGTTCTCATTTGATGGGCATAGGGTGGATGTTTGCGCTGCTCTGCCATTCAGTATGAATCTCCGTCACTTCACTTTTTCATTGCCCCCCAATGCTGGTCGTGTGTCAATCAAATCTTCCTTTTTCTCTAATGAAAAGAGTACACTTTTCTGTAAATCTGGTTCCTCTAGCTCATTCCAATATTTTTTTATATATGTTACAGATGGATACTGATCATTTTAAAAACTGTTTTCCTTACTTGAAACAAATTGCGGTCTATTTAGATAAATATTTTTATATCCACTCTATTCTGCTTACTTACGCATATTCATTATTATACATTATTAAACAGCTGATACAGACATTTTCATCTAAGTAGCTGTGACACTCCAACGCTAATATATTTGGTTAATTAGTTTTGCTTAAACATTAATCCTAAAATTAGTATTTATCTCAGTCTGAATTTAACAGTAGCATCTGAAATTTGCGACATAGGGTACAATTAAGGTGCCCTTGTAAAGATGATTAAAGCAAACAGTAAGAAATGCATTAAAAAGCTATTAAAAGGCAGGCATCATCAAATAGAGAATTCCTGCTATGATGCCTGTGCATCTATGAGAAAAGTATTACTTTTTTAACTAAACATGTGTATACTGGTAGTTATTCTATTGTACTCCTATTTCCTGGGGTTCTAGCAGTATTTTATCCCAGCAGATTATATCATCTGGAGCCTGGGAGACCTGAAGATTAAACCACGGTTCTTAAAAATTTTAAGGCAATTCCCTTTTTTAAAAAGCAGGATAATCATTTCAGAGAATATGAGCAATATAAATAACGGAAAATCTTGTTACAGTAGTCTTTTGAAATGGTGCTGTTCTCATTTAGGCAAGACAGAGGCCATATTCTTGTATACAGCCTCAGGTTAAGTTCCAGATGATACTACTGAAAGCAACTCTACATAAGTATTGTGTGGGTAAAAGAAAAGCAGAGACTGGGTGAAAAATAGTGTGAGGTTGTAATAGTGCATTCAATATTTTAGATTGTGAAACTGGGGGTTAGTGCAGGTGGCTACACTGAAAATATTAGTTGTATATAATCTAAGCGTTCAAATAGATAAAGTTTAATCTATAGACATTAACAATCCTGATCATCTTTACTTTTTGTAGTCCATCGTCAAAGTGTGGTCACAACATTTTGTCAATGAAGTCTCATCCTGAGTTGGTATAATACCTGGTGTGTTCCCAGTTTGCCATCAAAACAGCTTCATGAAAGGCACAAACTCAAAAAGGTGAACCACAGCAGTGCTGGCTTATGTCAACTCGAGTTTGTTCCAAAACAGTTGTCAGTTTTGATATGTACTCTAAATCATTGTTTCCCAACTGCTGGTTTATAGAAAACTTCAGATATCAGTAAATTCCCAGGCCTTGTCTTTTAGCCAATATTATTAACATTTTTCAGATAACATTTCAAATGAAAAACTACATTGTGTTCTGTCTGGATATTTGCTATTCCAAAGGGGAAGCCATCCAATCTAATGTTAGTTAATATGGATGCTCAAAACTCCTAGCATTCTCTAATCTAATGTTAGTACATGTTAAGAGTAAGTTTCACTTTGTTAAGAAATAAAACTTACTAATAGAATGCCAGGTACTTATGTTTTACAAAGTTAATAAGTTTATTATATTTTCCATCTACCTGGTTGACGAATGTTTTCTCAGTCTTCTTTCGGTCCACAAGTCAAAATGGTATAAAACAACTGTTCTAAATAGTGTGCCCACAAGTGAAAGGCTACATTAATAAAGTTACCTCTGCTCATGAACCTCCTTTCTTACACATATCTCTTACTGATATTATTCATTACTCTGCTGAGAAATTCACTCAGGGCATCTCTCACCTTCCCAGCTGCTATCCTCCCTATGACAGCACAGCTGTGACCGCAGCGCTGTACATAAGGATTGAAAACAGAATGCTCTAAAGGGGAATTTTGTGGCTCTCCATCAGCTTTGTCACACTTATCTCTCTAAATACATGTGTTACAATGGCAATCTGTGTGTAGTTTAGGGGTATAGCTTGCTGTTTAGAGTTTGTGTCCAGTCACTGTCGTCTCAGTAAGGATTGCAGCTGGGCTAAGAAGCGACACCCTGAGCAAATTCCTGAGAGGAGCCAAATGTTGCCATGACTCAAGTTCCAACAGGGAAGGCGAGAGTGTAACTGGAGGTGTGTGCCGTGAAGCTGAGAAAGAAGCACTGTTGGCAGTCTCCATTTAGTTTAGGGGTTGAACTCACTGCTTATAACTCTGATGCCCTTAGTTTGCTTCCCAGCAGTACCGTCTCAAAAAGAAAAGCAGCCTAAAGGGGAAGTCATACCCTGAGGGAATTCCTGAATAGAGACAAATGTATACAATGGGTATTATTACTAGCAAATGAGTGTAGAGAACTTTAAAAATATATGTAATGACCTCTGAAATGGCCATTAAGGGATCTTATTAATTTACTAACCCGCTTTGTACTGCTCATTTGCTTTTCAGTGCCTTTTGGCACACCCTCCGCTGAACCTTTGTCCAGTATGCCAATCATCTGCTTCTGTCTTTCTGTGATGAGTGTGCACTATGACTGGTGTCACCACTCATTCTGTTTTTTCATTACATTTATTTTTTTAATGTCACTTCTGTAATCTGATCATTTCTTTGTAGACTGCTGCCACATAATCTCTCTTCAGTGTTAACAGCAGCTGTCACTTTTTGGAAATGTTGATCCTCAATTGTCATTTTCCCATATAGATGGCGATTTCAGCACACTTGTACAAGACAGGTTCTTTATACTGAATTTCTCAACTTCTGAGGCAGCACAGTTACCTTTCCTTCTGTATATTTTGTATTAACTCTGTATCATGCTGTTTCTTCCCTTTTATTCAGATATTAATACATAGCACCATTTATATATGTCTATATTTATTATACAAACGAGAGTCTGATAACTACACTTTCATTTTACTGTACATTTTTGTGTATATTTGTTTTCATATACTGTAACACCTTGTGTTATTTGAAAACTCTTGCTTTATCCCTAATTTTCCAAACTCTACAAACACAACCTTAACATGAGCTGAAGATCAGACAGATATGCAAGTGTAAAGTTAAATTAAGTAAATCAGACATATTTAATGAAACTCTGCACTTGATTTTTAAGTAGTGAATTACAATCCAAACAATGTTTTCTACACAACATGGGTTTATACTTTTTTGCGTAATTAACATTAAATCAAGGCCTTAAGGTATTATCAGTGGCTCTGCTACCTACACTTGCTCATGGAATATCATTGTGCCTTCTGGGTATCACTGAAAGCAATTTATAAAGCGGTATGACTCCCTTTTGCTATATTTAATGAACCAAGACAAAAGGTTTTTTTTATCTGATTTTGTTTACTTTTATATGGATTTGTTTCTGTTATATTCACAGGAACCTATCAGTATTTCTTGTTTTTCTTTTAGATTGTCAATTGTTTAAGTACCAGTAGTTAAATGATATTAAACACACAAATAGAACAGATGTGAGTTAACAGACACTCTTTAGGAAGCAATGTTATATGCACTACATTCTTCATGTTAATTATGTTTCAAAAGTCTGTTAATAATAATAAAAATAATAATAATAATATTTTAATTGAAATAAAGTTAACAAATAGCATAATAGTCTTTATAGTTTAGCATTATTTTTTTACATTGAATCCTACAGTAAAACAGCGGATATCGGTTTTCATTCCAACCATTTCAGTTTAGTTAATTACATATTTTTTTCTTACTTTCCACAGTGTAATTAGCTGCCATTTGTGATAGATGGGTGAATATATAGCTGCTCTCCAATCCTATAGTGCAAAAACTCCCTTTATACTCTGTGGTAGTGCTTAAGCAATGCGCACAACTTGTTTGATGTAATAAGAGGTGATTTGGTTGCCTCGAAAAAATATAAATTAATATTCACCAGCTCAAAAGCTGACCACAGAACATCATGTACCTCTAAATTTTTATAAGGATAACACTGCGGAGTCAGTATTCTGGATTTAAATCCTGTGCATTTCTGCCTGTGTCTGCATGGGTTTTACTCTGGGCATTTTCTCCCCATGGCCGTATAAATGTGTATGCTGGGTTAATTGACAATTGCTATCTGGTTCTGCTGGTGTGTTTTAAGGCAATGAACATTAACTATTGCTGTATGGCTGCCGGTTCAGACTTTCCTTCTGCCTAATTATGTGACACTGAGCAAGTTACTTACCCTTCTTATGCTGCACTTGTAAAGAATTTGAACAAAAAGCTTAATGAGTGACTGCCAAATGTACAGTAATAATCAAACTTTTGCCAGCCTCTCAGGTTTGCTAATAGCCTTTATTGAATACTAGCAAAATACCCGCGCTTCGCAGCGGAGAAGTAGTGTGTTAAAGAAGCAATGAAAAAGAAAAGGAAACATTTTGAAAATAACGTAACATGATTGTCAATGTAATTGTTTTGTCACTGTTGTGAGTGATGAGTGTTGCTGTCATATATATATATATATATATATATATATATATAT
>JANRMT010062790.1:62068856-62080598 GCA_026402145.1 Polypterus bichir lapradei | reverse complement strand
GCCGGATATAATTACACGCCGGGCCGGATGTGGCCCGTGGCCCTTGAGTTTGACACATATGGACTAAATAGAACTTGAAAAGATATATTTTTTCGTACATCGAGCCCGTGTGCTATTGTGGTTTTGCCTGCATGCCTCAATAAGTCACCCTCCCCTCGCTCTTACTTTTTTACCGTTCATCTAATGAATACACTGAGTATGGCTTTACCAAAACAATCATTGATTGCGAATAAAGTATTCATTATTCGAGTATGTAGATCGGGGTATATATATACATATATATATATATACCCGCGTATCGCAGCGGAGACGTAGTGTGTTAAAGAAGCTATGAAAAAGATTCGTTTCTTACTGCATCAATAAACAGCTGGTCTTCTTCTTTATCTGAGACCTGACACACTGCATGTAAGGGTTTTTTTGTTAACACTGTCTTCCTTTAGCGGGACATTCACTTTTTCCACCGTGTGCTTTGTTTCTGCAGTAGCTGCAGTTATGAATAATATGCTTGTATGTATCAGACGCTTCATATTTTTTTGCTGCCTTTTCAGTTGTGTAATTCGGTTTTTGTTCAGCGCTCTTTGGAACTGTTACTTTTTGTCTGTGCACTGCGTCAGTTCACGTGAGCCGCTCGGTGTACATGCATCGAAGTTTCCCAGCTGTGCTGGTGCCATGTCGTGCTATGTCCATGGCTGTATCTAATGTTACCTAAGTCCCGGCAGTTAAAACTTTCTCTCGCAGTTTCGCTGAGTTTGTGCCAAACACCACCCTGACCATCTCATCTTCCTCTGCATAAGCACAGTCCTTCACCCGTGAATATTTACCCATGGCAGTGTTTCTATTGGATTGCCGCTGACGGACGGCCTTATATGGGCAGGCACTAAATTACAAACGCTAGCGGCAGCCTGTCTATGAACTTAATTTAAAGTTTAGGTTTACATCGTGCTTTGTTTCCGAAGTAGCAGAACTCATGAATATGGTTGTATATGTCACTCGTTCGCTTCTTATTGTTTCGCTGCCTTCTCAATTATATAATGCATGTTTTCCTCAGCCCTTTTTGGGCCTCTTACTGGTTTTCTACCTACTGCGTGATTACGTGGGAGGCGTGATGATGTCACTCGAAACTCCGCCCCCACGGGTTTCAAGCTCATCTCCATTACAGTAAATGGAGAAAAACAGCTTCCAGTTATGACCATTACGCGTAGAATTTCGAAATGAAACCTGCCCAACTTTTGTAAGGAAGCTGTAAGGAATAAGCCTGCCAAATTTCAGCCTTCTACCCACACGGGAAGTTGGAGAATTAGTGATGAGTCAGTCAGTCAGTCAGTCAGTCAGTGAGTCAGTGAGTGAGTGAGTGAGGGCTTTGCCGTTTATTAGTATAGATTGTTTTCACTTGAAATAAATGATTAATTTTTGAGCATAAAATGCAGCAGGAGCTATTGTATTTTAGTTTGAAATCAAGAACCTACAACGCAAGTATGGAATTTATTTCAAAAATTTTTACCGATACGTTTATCTGATGTATCATGATATTATTGACTGAATATACAATACTTACATAAACATTTTGAAAGAGGTTCAGTTGTGCATTTTGTTTCAATTTAAAATATCTGAATTGAATAGTGACATTTCTGAATATGAACTAACATCTTCCGGATAGGTGAATGGGCAATCAAAACTGACCTACCACCAAAAAAATTAAGAGAAAGTTCAGTATCATTGTGAAGATCCTCACTTTTTGAAAAAGTCTTTTACCAGTCATATATGTAAAGAGCTTAGGCATGTTCTGGAGCTGGAGGGAAAGGTGATTGTTAGATGTTCAACATATCAAACCAAACGATATATCATCATGATTCGTAAATGATTCGTAAATTCTATGGATTTTCACATGCACACAGTTTTAGTTTAATGTTATTATGAATGAAAGATAATGAAGATAATTTTCTTTGCTACAATTGGATTAATAATGGCTGTAAATATCAATCATTCACTCATCACTGGATCTTATTTGGGTTCATTGTGGAGGCATGAAGATGGGAAACAGAGGGCTTTACTACTAGTAGTACATTGTGAAACGTAAAAATCAAATATAAGAAATAAAGTGTAATTATTTTATTAATTTAAACAAAGTAGCATATAATTCATCCATCCATACAGTTAAACATTCTTGATTCAGTATTAAGGTCATGGGGAGCCTATGCCAACAGCACTAGCACAATCCTGGGTTTACTCACTCACTATAATTTAAATATTATGGGCTAGCAATATGATATATTTACATCTACTTTTTTTGAGTTTTGTTAAACTTTCAAGTAGCACAGGTGTACAGTGCATACCCACGGGATACTTGGCTAGAACATAAGAAATTTGACAAACAAGAAGAGACCATTCAGTCCGTCAAGCCCATTTGTTTAGCTAATAGCTAAGCTGTCCTAATATCTTAGCCAGATTCTTCTTAAAGGTTGTCAAGGTTTCTGCTTCAACTACATATGTCAGTAGTTTGTTCCAAAGTCCCACAACTCTTTGCATAAAAAAGTACTGCACATCCTGGCTTCAGTCCTAAGTGCTCTCTCCCTTAATTTCCATTAATGTCCTTGAGTATGCGATTCCCCCTTAAGCTAAAAGAATGTTGCTGGCTCTACTTTATCAATGCCTTTGAGGATTTTAAATGCCCAGATTAGGTCCCCACACAGTCTCTTCTGCTTGAGACTAAACAGGTTTAATTCTCTGAGTCTGTTGCAGTAGGACACATCTTTAAGTCCTGGGATGCATTTGGTTGCTTTCCTCTGCACAGCTTCATGTGCTGCTTTCTTATATTGTGGTGACCAGAACTGAACACAATACTTCCAGATGTGGTCTTAACAGTGCATTATATTTTTTGAGTATAAGGTCCCTTGACTTAAATTCAGCAGTTTTTAAGATATAGGCTAATATTATATTTGCCTTTTTAATTGGCATCTGTACATTGATTAGTTGATGAAAATATTGCATCAACATATACCCCTAAATCCTTTCCAGAGGCGGCTTCCTCTATGACAGTGTCTCCCATTTTGTATTTATAATTGATGCTCCTTTTGCCCATGTGTAGCACTTTGCACGTTTTTACATTAAACTGCAATTTCCATATGTTTACCCAGGTTATCCAGGTCTTGTTTAGTTATTTTTGCTGCATCCTCAGTCATTCTTTTGCCACCCCTCCAACAGAATTCTACTGTTGTCCCTCTCTCTGTAAATGTTTGTGCAAGATCAGCCAGATAGCCATCAGTATTTTTTTTTCTTGGGTGATTTGATTTTTTTTCCCCCACACAACAAAGAAATTGTTGTGAGTCTGTGATTGTCCAAACTGTTCTGTACAACTATGGATACACTGGGAAAGTAATTAAGGAAATATTCAGTTTTTACAAATTAAACACATATGGCCATTGCATTGCATTTACCAGATAAAAGGCTGGTTTTGTGATGAAAGTACTGTCTCAGTGATATCAAGAATTACATTTAATTAAATTCAGTGTCAAAATAGATTAATGGTTCTACATAATACCAGCATACAATAGCTTCAATCTGCTTACCACACCTGCACCATTGCATTGTTTGCATTGTCTGAAATCCTTAAGACTGAATGCACTGCTGTGAATGCTCAGCAGGATATGCTATATGTAAATCTTACTGAACATTTGGACAGTCATTAGTTGAGTGATTACTACAAAACAAGCCAGAAACTATTTAATGATATTATATACTATATGCCTATATGTATTATTTGTACAGTAAACATATTTACACAGTTTTGTTAGATGACAGCACAATACCCTAATTGCAGTATGTGAAACATTTTCTACTCAGTACTTTACACTCATATTAGAATGTTGCCAAGAAAACCTACGTATGGTTTATTGCACTTGAACTGAATAATGTTTAAATAGCAGAAAAGTATTGTACAACACAAACTACTGTACATATTCAGTAAAGGAATTACTTTTTTCCATGTTTTGTACCGCTTGTCTTTAACAAACTATTTCCTTTACTTATTTACTTTATTTATTCATTTAGTGATTATCAAAATTAATGTGACATCCAGACTATTTCACCTTGTCAAAAATTCTTTGGTTCATTCAATGAACTTATGGTGTATTGTGATGGTATGGAGCAATTAAGTTTGAAAGTTGGTGTTGAAAATTTTGGTCTGTCAAGTCAATGAAGAATTAACCAGATTTATATCTTTCTTTTTTTCCAGAAAAAAAACAGATGATATCCAAATTGGATTCAAGGAATTTGACTCTGAATGAAGACCCGGATTCATAAATTGTGGACCCTTCATTCCTTTAGTCGGAAATTCTTACATTTTTGTTTTATCCATCAGACGTTATCTCCAATGCTATAAAACGAAATATCAGTTATCTAGAAGCAAGAGCAGTGTAGCTGGATTTGCCATTTATGCAGGAGTGAACTTTGACTTCCATAATGTGGCTTTTAACTAGAAGAACCAGTCCACTTTCACATGTTCTGGAGTGTCATGGTGTGGACCCGCTTTCATTCTGGAATGTTGGGCTGTGGATACTGAGTTGTTTTTTCTTCATTGTGGTAGTAGATGGCCAAAGTTACTATCCAACTGTTAATACTCACTACGGAAAACTTAGAGGGGTAAGAGTTCCCTTGCCTAGTGAAATTTTGGGACCTGTGGATCAGTTTCTGGGAGTACCTTATGCCGCACCTCCGACTGGAGAAAAGCGCTTCATGCCCCCAGAGCCACCATCTTCATGGTCTGCAATAAGAAATGCTACTCATTTTGCACCTGTTTGTCCACAGAATATTCATAATGCCGTGCCAGATATTATGATGCCAATTTGGTTCACCTTTAACCTGGATATAGTTGCAACGTACATACAAGATCAAAATGAGGACTGTTTATATTTAAACATCTATGTTCCAACTGAGGATGGTGAGTTTGTTGGGTATACTGAAAGAAATCTCACTTATCTATGTTTTACTGGTATAGTTGTCACCTGAATGTTGTGTTTGAAGCATGAAATCTTGTCTGCTGCATGCCAATGTACGTGTCTTTCATTATTGGTCTCTCATTTTGACTTGGCTCTTTCATTCCGTCTTTCATCAACTGCCCCTTCCGTGTCACTGGTATGGGTTTCTCTTTTGTGTTTTTCTTTCTTTCTTTCCTTATTTTTTTGAAAGAAAATAATATTAAAGGAAAATGAAACATTTTGAAACAGTGGAATTTTAATACTTGGGCGCATCTACTTCTTTGTTTTGTGTTGATTGTTTTGGGAATATCTAACCTGTTTCTTAAAGAAGGGAGCTCAATAAGGTTGGTGAAATATTCTTTCTGGTACACAGGAGATCTGTAACAAGACAATATCCCATAAGACCCCTTACTGTTTACATTTCAAAGTGACCTAACCTGGAAACTCTCCTTAATTTGGTTTTATGAAAAGAAATTAATTTAAAACTGAATGGTTGATTTTCAATCTCCAAAAAGAAATACAAGTAGCTGCACAGTAGTAAAACGTATACACACATAGCCTTGTACAGCAGTTGTTCGTGAAAATATTTCTTACCCTGTTGATCAGATAGCCAATGTAGCTGAACATTGTTTTGCTGAGAACAAATTAATGTTAAACAACCTTGGTTGGATTCTTGGCCGTGGTAGTAATAGTATTGCTGGCACCTAGAGAACAATGATATTCTTAGTTGCATGTCTGACCAACATACAAATCACCACATGTATGTTCTCCACCTCAGTGAGAAACATGAATGTATTAAACATGTTACATTTAACAGAAAATCAACTTACTATATGTGCTCCTAACTAGCACAATATTGTCTGTTACGAGTTTGTATACCCATTGACCGACCACATGAGGCATTCCGGTTGCCAGCTACTTCCCAATGTTGTGTATGATAAGTGCTGCATGATTTACAGCTTGTATGAATGTACCTTTAGTACTCCATCCCAGGCCACAACGGTGTTTTGAAGATGTAAACCATGATACCTAATTAGACTTAAGCTCCTCAAAGTCCTTTACTAGAAAAGATGGGCACACAAAAAAAAAAAAATCATTGATGGTTTAGTACTATGTCTGCAAACCACAATGCTATCTACTAAAGAGTTCCAGAAACCAATATATCCACGACTGAAGAGCTCAACATGTTAATCATTTGATAAATATAAAACAGTTATTTTCTAAACACATGCAAAACAGCATACCACTCAGACATGTAATGTACTGCAGAATTATTTTTTGCTATGGTAAAATAGTGTGTAATTTTAAGTTATTTATTATTTCAAGTCTTCTATCCTAATATTTACAAACCTTTCCATGAATCAATTAAAAAAAACTAGTCAAAAATACATTGACCTTCACCGATCTTCTCAGTAACGGGTCTTATATCAGAGTGCATGCAAACATTGACTTCTTGTGTCCCAGTGTGCTATTTTTGCAGAATATTTTTGCAACCAGCACCCATATTTACAGAAGAAAATTTTTACTATTGTTGGTAATGCGTGGGGAGGGGTATTGGGGGGGGGGGGGGCGCCTAGAAATAAGCATTGCTTGCATGCGTCCGGTATTTCTGCTGGAGCCTTCTGTTATTTTGTAGTCTTTTATTCATTTTACAGTAAAACGAATATCCAAGGAATGTGCCAGAAAACCCAACAAGAAAATATGTAGAAAAGGAGGTATGTAGCAAGCTGACAATGAGACGGAAAGAAGAGAGGTGACGGGTACGTCCTCTCGGAATCCTGCAAGATACTGGCATCAGTCAACTACTAAATGAAACTGCTAATTTTGATGAGCGTTTCTTCAGATCAGAAATTAATTTTGCTCTTTGGTTTTTACTTTTGAAATACAGTGCTACTCTTATTAGACAGTTTAAAAATGTGTATTTATATAGTATGTCTTAAAGAGAATTATTGTAAGCACTTTTAATGTTAAGACTAGTTTAACACTAATCACAGCTTTGGCTACTTAAGCTAAGAAGTTTACTTTTAAAGCCTTGCATGATACTTCATGCAATATAAGCAGCATTTACTTCATGAGAATTAAGATGAAGCCAGAAAATATATTGACTTTTGGGAGAAGACATTGAGATTTCACATCAAAATGAAAATATTTTAGCTTCCTTTCCATTTTAATAGCAGCTCTTTAAAACTGTTTGCATATGATAAGCCTACTTTTTCACTCTTTTTTTAAGTTAAAACAACTAATATAATATTAACTAAATAAACCTCTAGATGTTTGTATACCTATTATTAGATTTATTGATACACTTGAAATTTTAATACTAGTTTAGATTTTTTAGTAATTTGTAGGTATTTTTACAATATTATTCCATTATAGAAATATTGAAAGATAGAACTCTAATACTAATAACTCATGGAACCGAGCAAATTGAGAGTGATTTTGGAGCCTAATACTGTAGTTTTATGATTATTGTCCTTACTATATCAAATTAAACACTTGTAGAGCTCTATCACTTTCATTTATTTTTGGTTTTGAGTGTTTTTATGTTTAGATTTACATGTTTTTGATTTCAGTTTTTATATTTGATTTTTCTTAGTTAATGACATTTTTTGTTTTTGTTGTGAATGCATACTTAGTCAGTCAGACTTGTCATAATCATCAAGTTACCTTTTGCTCATTTAAAATTGCTGTAACTTTTTAAAGCCAGACTGTGAGGTAATGGTGCTCACAGTTTCCTCCAACAAATGGAACAGTCATAGTAACAAAACGGTGTGAATGATGCTTATTTACAGATAGGCTTGCCTTTCTCAAACTCCAATTCTAGGCTATTTATATATTTACAATTGTTCCTATATGAGCATACCATTTATACATAATATAAGAAAAATTCATAAACTATTTTTATCTTTATATCTTGGCATAATAGAAAAATTGTATTGTGGTAAAAAATTAATTATGCACAGTCCTTCAATAAGAATACTGCACTATTTGCAAAACGACCAATTAAAAAAAACAAAACATAATGAGACGTTCCTGGTACAGGGCTCTTGTCTGTGTAACACAATACAGGCACTTGAAAGCCAGTGTGTGTACTGAGCCTCCATTTGACCAATTAAGGTCCACGGATGGGAACAACAAAAAGAAAGTGTGCCATCGTGTGCAGACAGAGACTTAGAAACCACATTCCTAATCACAAATAATTGCAATGCGTAATCGAATAGATGTATTTTGTTACTGCTTTCCTTAAAAAGAAAATGCTGTTAGAAATATTAAACTATAAGACATCAACAAGTCTTACATATACAGTACATAAAAAGGAAAGTTAGCCCAATACCAACACTTGCTGTACCAAATGTGTCTTCTTGGTAGGAAAAAGTCTCAGTTTCTACTGTGAAGAGGAGACTTTGTGCTGCAGGTTTGACAGGGCGAGTGGTAGTAAAAAAGTCATTCCTTAAAAGACAAAATAGGGCCTTGAAATACTGGCTGTGGACTTCTGTAGACTAGACAAAGTCACCTCTTCTTCACGTTAGAAACTGAGACTTGCTTTTTTGACCATTATTAAGCTGTACTTTAAGCTCTTGTGCTGTGAGGTGTCTGTCATGCAAGCTGGTAACATTCAGAAACTTGTCTTTTGAGTGGGATTGTGCCAGATCTCTTCCTATCAAAGTGTCTTCCAGTTTCCAGTTGCCTTTGGGATGTGTAGAACACCACCATACTCACTGACACTTTGATTTTGTTTTTGTATTCTCTAAATGAAAGGCCTACACTTCTTAGGGTAATAAGGCTCTGTCTCATTTAATTTGTTAATTACATTTTTCTTGCCACTATCATTGGAATTTACAATTTTCAACAGTGTAATATTGTCCAAGTAGTACTTCAGAGAGTATAGTAACACAGTCTGTTCCAACTCTGCTTTAAGCTGACAAAGGGTTTTAAGTAATCAACAGAAGTTTGGATACCTGTGCAAATTGTTTGCATCAACTTGCAAGGTTTAATTTACTTAAATTGCTGCAGACAATCTGTAGGTTGTAACCTATTAACTGTTCCCTGTAGAAGGCCCATATGTAATATTCTGAAATTTCCTTTTTTTTCAGTTTTTGCAAACCTAAACTTTAAAGTTAAACCTCTGGCAGTTAACTACTTACCTTTTCACCATTTCAGGTTATTCATTGCATTTCACCTGATCACATTTGAAGAAAAACAGGTGTTTGAGCAGCTCAATCAATTTACCAGTCAGTCTTAAACATATTTTCAAAGAAATTGACAATTTAATTATTCCTTATTTTTTCAGATACCTTTACTAAAAGCATCATATGAAAAATTAATATGGTACATTTCTGAGTCAACATGAAAGTGCTAAGTCAAAAATGTAAAGGTCAAAATTTTAAAGTGCTGCAGTGTTTTCTGTCCACGTCTAAATAACTTCCCTTCAGGTGTTCTGGTTTTCCTTCCACACCCAAGAAATGTTTTTATTAACCTTTCAGCTTATCCAGTGTTGGTGTGTGTGAACATTCCCTGTGATAAACTGCTGCTGCTGGATTTTTCTCTCTTGTGCCCGATGCTGCTGGAATGGCCATTGTCTCCCCAGAACTCCACTTTGGAGAAATTAGTTAAAAAAATGGATCAATTGAAGGCATTTTGACAGTTATTTATCAATAATTTTAATTCAAGCCATACAAAATTATTTTGCATAGCTTAGATTTTTCACTATTTTTCAAACAAATTCTTATTATTTATTTAGTAGATTCCTTTATGCAAGGCGACTTACAAAGCAAGTTTTAATAAATATGACAATGATTAGTGATGCAAGCATCAAAAACAATTGAGAACAAGATAAAAAAAACCTGCAAGAGGGTTTAGTTATAAATACTACTATATAATTATACCTGCCACTGTTCTAAATTATAAAAATCTGTATCCTAAGAACCGTAATAGTAAAACAGCAGCTATCCTGTAAAAGAGAAACTAAACAATTCCAAAATATTTAACAAAAAGGTATGTTTTCAAAACATGCCTAAACATGAGTGCAGTTTGAATAGCCAAAGGGAGATCATTCCACTCATTGGAGTAAGAATCCAGAAGCATTGTCCAGCCAAGTGTGGAGGCTGGCCTGGACACAGACAGGCAGACACATTCATGTCACCCACAACGCGTTTATTTAAGTGCTCCATATTTGCAAGTAGTGCTCACAAACCCCACAAGTCCCCAAAGTCCTGGCCACAACACCAATGCCTTGCTTCTTCAGGCCGCCTCCTTCCTCCACCAAGACCTCATCTTTCTCCTCCCGACTCCAGCCATTGTACGAAGGAAGGTGGCCCCTTTTATAGCCACCCGGATGTGCTCCAGGTGCTTCCCAGCAATCTCCCACCGACACGCCCCAGTGTGGCGGAAGTGCTGGCTGCGTACTCGGGAGCACTCCGGGTGTCCCCAGTCTTCTTCCCCCCAGCACCTCTGGGTGTGGCGGAAGTGCTGAGGTCCAGGGCTCCAAAAGGCATAGGGGCGCCCTCTGGCAGTGACCACGGGCCCCTACAGGGTGGAGCTTCAAAGCTCTGTACCCGTGGCCCCCAAAAGTACCAGGGCTGTTGTCCCCACATGGCCTGGGGAAGGTGCAAGCCCTCCTCTGGTGCCCCTGGGCATCCCAGCCAGGTCGCCACCCCAGCCATCTCTGACACAAGGCATGTTTGCCTAGAGGAAGGATAGAAGCAGAATGGGCTCTTCTTTCAGAGACATATAGAGAGACCAAAGAGTGGAGACAGTGAGGAGCAGAATCTGTTAGAGATCTCAAAGTCAAGACAAGATTTTTAAACTGGATCCTTCCAACAATAGGAAGCTGGTGAAGAGACTGCAGAAATGAGAAGCAGAGAGCACCGGTTGAGCTACTACATTCAGGAAGAGTTGGAGAGATCAGATAGTAGTTATTAATAGATATTTACTAATTGATTGATGATACTTCACTGTCACATTTTTAAAATATTTATTTCAATTGTTTCCATCTATTTTCTAGCCTGCCTATTTAGTTCAGGCTTACAGGAACCAATGCAGATCCCAGCAGCAATGGGCACAAGGTGAGAATCATCTGTAGGTGGGGGCACAAGTCTGTGGTAGAACTGAGTCACGCGCAGGTGCACACATCTACATTTAGTCATACTTTCCCAAATTGTGAGATGGTAATTAATCTAACATGCATTCTTTCTGAATGTGATCATAAATTTGGAATACCTGATAGAAAATCCACACATACATGCAAACTCCACACAGACAGTGCTTAGGCCTGCGATTTGAACTGAAGACTGGGGCAACTGTGAGGCAGCAGTAATATCCACTGCACCACCACGCCTGTAACAACATATTTTGGAACTATAAGTAGCAAGTAGTGCTTTTCTACACAGCACTTTGATATATATTTATTCCTCATTATTTACTTTTGGTGACTTTTCCTTGTGTGCATGATTGTAGACTGAATTGTTCTAACATACTTATTCCTGCTGTTGAGAAAGACTCTGGATCTCCAACAATTCTTATTAGAAAAACAATGGATGAAAGAAGCAGGTATTTTTTAAGTGACCGTATTCAGCCACTACACTTGAGTTTATATATATATATATTGTCAGACTTGCCCGGACACCACCAGTCGGAAACCACATCTTTATAAAAGTCACATGTTTATTTAACATAGATAGATAGATAGATTTTAGGTTTCAGTCCCGAACAACACACAAAGCACTTTAGCAATAATCACCACAATGAACTTTTCTCTCTCTCTCTCTCT
>JANRMT010062790.1:62018309-62031742 GCA_026402145.1 Polypterus bichir lapradei | reverse complement strand
ATTATACATATATGTTGTGGTCGTTTGAGGTATGATGGACTGTTGTGTCCAGGGTGCAAGGATAAGTATAACCAAGAATACACTCCAGCCCCTGTGACATTTGTATGTGAGAGATGGAGTTAGAAAGGGAATTGAGAAATAAATTAATTAATAAAATTTTGTAAGAAACTAGACACTAACCATCTACCAATAGCTTTAGGAAGGAGCCACCCCAAGGAAGTCAGTTCTTTGTAGGGCATACCAACCCATACACATGTGTATCATTGACAGTTTAGATGTGACACTCAAGTTAATTGCTTTTCTCTGGCCTACTTGATGAACAAGACTACCCAGGGGAAATCATTGTGGACAATGTTTAATTATTCTGCCCAGTAGTGGTTTTTGAATTATAATAGATGAACATTGAGAAATCTGGTATAATATCAAGTAGAGGAGACATTTTTTTAATGACAAACACTTCGGTTCAGTTATTAATTAAATCAGTACAAATAAAATCAATATTTTTTTATATGGATTTTTAAAGGTTCTAGCCGCTAAGATATTATGCTGCCATTTCACACTTGCTGAAATATGTAATTTAGCAATGATTACTATACCAAAGAACATAACTGTGCACTTTTAAGAAATCAAAAATGAGAAATACTGTATGTTAATCAAAGAAGAATACGACAATTCAGCATCCTTTTTGTATATGAAATTGTAACACAAGGAATACATATTTGCAGGCTAATAAATATGTGTGTCACTACAGTACTATATATGTGACATCTTGCATTTAAACCTCGCATGGAGAAAGTGTAGCTGTGACGATACTGTAATTCAGTGTCTAAACTGTTTGCCAGATAAAAAACCAGAGGGACACAACTTATTCATATATACAAATATGATCAACGATCCATATTACCAAAGAGTAAAGCTGGCTACATTAACAGGTATGCTCAATCAAAGTAAAATGTATTTGTGTACTTTGTATATAAAGCACAGGATTTTGATAATTGAAATATACTGTAGGCTGTATGAAACCTGCATAATACTGAAATCTAATTAGAAGTAAAAGCCGCAGTGCTACTTTTACAACTTAACTATTATAAAGGAATTGCTTATGGAGATCCAATTATACTATTATCTGTGCCTGGGTTTGTTTTCTTTTTCTTTGATTTTTAGCAGCTGTGCTCATTACTGAGTTCAAGTTAATAATAATAGTAAACATTTTGCAGCAGATATTATTACTGTTCAAAATATTGTATGTAATTTACACAGCACTTAATGATGTATGTTTTCTTTAACTAAAACATAATTTTCCTATTGTAAATGATGTATATTTAATATATTTAAATATCCTTGCCTGTACTCTAATTTTCCTCCAACATTAATGAGAAGTCAAGCAAAATGACACCTTTTATTGGCTAACTAAAAAGATTACAATATGCAAGTTTTCAAGGCAACTCAGGACCATTGAAAGCTTACATATTGTAATCTTTTTAGTTAGCCAATAAAAGGTGTAATTTTGATTGACTACTCTTTACATCCATAATGGCTAACACTCTAGCACCTCCAACATTACCAAGATTTAGCGATATGGTTGATTGGTGACTCGAAACTGACCCTCTGTGAGTAAAAGTGGGTTTGTGGATGAGATGGCCCTTCAACAGGCTGCCTCGCTGTCCCCCATTACGCTGACATGGATAGGCTTGTTGGAGACATGGTTGGATTGATATACCTTTCTGTGTGTGTTTTTGGTTAACAATAAATATCTTAACAAATCTTTTACTCTTAAACACTAAGGGTTTATATTGCACACAAATCTGTATGTATTTAACATCCAGCCCTTACTTTTTATACTCATTCATTTGTTATTAGCCTCAAGGACAGAACCCTGTATAGCAGGAGTGTCCAACACCAATCTGAGAGGGCTGCTGCAGCTGCAGGTTTTTATTCTAACCGTTTTCTTAAATAGCGACCAGTTTTTGCTTCTAGTTAACTTCTTTTGCCTTAATGTTAATTGACTTGCTTGCTTAAGAGTTGGCCCTCTTAATTTTTTTTCTCCGATTATCAGCTAAACAATAATACAAAACAAGCAAACACATGACCAGCTAACCTATGCCCATCATACAATTTTTTGAAAGAAAAGAGGTAAAAGTCTCAGTAATGTTCCGGTACACAAAACATTTTGACGGTGGTCTTAGAAAAACAAAATCAACAGTTTGGAAAGTGTCAGAATGAGAGCAGCAAGAATCCATGGAATTAAATAGTGGGTTTAAATAACACTAAGAATTGACTTCTAATTATGGAACTAGCTGGAGAGAAACTGGTTGGTTTTTTAGGCCTTGACTTAGCCGGTTATCTGTTGGCTCACTTTACATCTCATTTTGTGTAGCAGCCATTTAAGGAAAACAGAAGCAATTTAGAAGACCAAGTCCTTAAAAACCAAGGAAATTAAAATAAAGGGAAATAAAGTAAATTAAAGGCAGATGTTGGACACTGATTAAGAAGGTGTCAGGAGAGGAAGCCTACAGCCACTGTACACCTCCAGGAGCGGAGTTCGATACCAGTGCTGTATAGTTTAGGTGATAACATTTTGTGCCTGGGAGACATTGTGGTGTAGTGATGGTGCTGTTGCCTCTCAGTAAGGTGACTAGGGTTTGCTGCATGGAGTTTGCATGTTCATCTTGTGTCTGTGTGGGTTTCCACTGGGTGCTCCAGTTTCCTCTCACTATCCAAAGACACACAGGTTTGGTGGATTAGTGGCGCTAAATTGGCCCTATTGTGTGTTTGCTGTATTGGGGTGTGTGAGTGTGTGCTCACCCTGCAATGGACTGGTGCTCTGTCCAGAGTTTCTTCCTGCCTTGTGCCCTATGCTAGCTGGTATAGGCTCCAGCACCGCCCAAGACCCTGGTCTGCATTAAACGGGTTAGAAAATGACATAACATGTTGTGTGTTTCAGTTAGAATTTTTGTGTACAACTTATTTACATACAATGTTGTCCCAATTTAGTGTGAGTGTGCGTGAATCAATAACATTGTACCCCAATAAAATGTTTTGACAAAAAAATAAAATTTTGTGCACAAAGTAACTTGAGAATGCAATATTAAAAAAATCACTACACTGGTACACTACATTTAGAAGCAAATAATATATGTACAAATTTAAAAAACATTTAAAAAATGTGGTAATTAGCAAATACATTGTAGAAGTTATCATAAGAATGCTTAAAGAAAACAAAAAGTCAAAAGTCAAACTATTTAGCATTTATAAACATTTCTTGTAGTACTAGGGTGTTGTACAGTGTTAGCCATTATGAATGTAGAGAAAAGCCAAGCAAAATGACACCTTTTATTGGCTAACTAAAAAGATTACAATATGCCTGAAGAAGGGGCCTGAGTTGCCTCGAAAGCTTGCATATTGTAATCTTTTTAGTTAGCCAATAAAAGGTGTCATTTTGCTTGGCTTTTCTCTATAAACATTTCTTGGAAATATACATAGAAAAATCAATAACAAGAAGTACTTTGCATGCCGGGGCCATTGCTTGACTTTGATGCAGCCTAAAAACTTAAACAACCTCTGACTACTTCATCTGTTTATCATGAGCAATAGAAACAAAGCAGAAAATAAATAAGTACTGTCCAGGCAGATTTTTTTAATCATAAATCCCCAGTCTGTGGGCTTCAAAAATCCTTGCCAAAATCTGTCTCTCCAGATGAAGTTGGTTAAGGATTCTTTACTATTGCAGTCAGATTCTCTCGACTTTGTAATAGACAAACGTGTCCAGTCCTATAACTCAGTTACTACTACGCCCTATTACATACAAACTGTGGATTCTTACCATTTCAAGCGTGAACATCTATATGCATAGTAGGTCATTTCTGCCCATGCAACACCTCAAGCACTTCCCACTCTTATTTCTCTTAACTTCGACCCTGAAATAACAGCTAAACTCATGGCACACACTTAAGCAGTTCCTTGGCTTCTCTTGTACTAAGACAACCCTTTGCAAAATTCTCTTTGTAAAGTTCTCCTCTGACTGTCTGCAGCTCCCACAACTCATTTACTTGTTGTTGACTCCCATCATTTTATCTCTGTCTCACTCTTTCTCATATGACGAAACCCCCAGCTGCTTCTCTGCTAAAGCTTCCTACACAACTCTTTGCAGCTTCTGTCAAGAAAGTTTCTACATGGTCCCCAGCAGCATCTCTCTGTAACTGCTTTGTGAATTTCACCCTGCAGCTCTTCTAAAAAACTACTCAGTCAGACAGTTCCTAAAACTCAAACTTCTGTATGCTCTTCACCATCTGCCTATTATTCACCATTGGCACAGATCCAGCTGACACAGTACCTGGATAATGCAAACAAGTCAAGTTGTCCCAATTCTGTTTATTTATTATCCTTTGTTAATTCTCAGCAACTTTATTGACATTTTCCAGTGTGAACACCAAGTTTAAACATAAATGTTATCTAGTCTTGTAGAAGTACTTACAACCGTGCATCATTTTCACTCTTTTAAGATGAAATGCTGTTTTATAAATATTTTATAAATATAACATTCTTCTCAAGCTTAATAACAAAACAAATCTAAAATTATATAAATGCTAAAAGTTAAATAGACATTTAACATTATGAAAGAGGAAATACATAATACTCCTAGTTATTGGATACGAAAATGTGACTATGTGTGGCATATTCAGTAGATAATGAATCAGAAAGAAAAACACAAAAGGAAACGCAAAATCCTCTTCTCTAAAATCCAGGAAGGAACAGATTAGGAGAAAAAGACAAGTTTTAGGAGATATCCATATCTCAAAACACTACTGAAACAATAATCAGTAGGTGGAAGCTGCATCATACCATTCAGATGCACAACAGAACATGACACCTCTCCATAACAGGTAAAAAAAAGAACAGGAAATAAAAAAATATAAATATATCAAAATTCTAATAAGTTCAAGGGCTGATGTATCACTAATGTTGATTTTCACTTGTAAAGGCACTAACTGAACAATCATCTGCAACATTTTATTTTGTCATCTATAATTTAATAATATACAGTACAGTTTGTAAATATAAGAGTATGTACATAAAGAGGACGTTTCATGTATGTAATCATACTATGATTAATTTTTAAGCACACAGTTTCATGCTTCATAACTTATTTTTGGTTAGAATTATCAAAAGGTCTCAAGGTTTCTATTTAATTACTTGAAAATGATTATCCTGAGATATCTGAATTAAATGTTTCATACATAAGAGGGTAGCGTGGAGGGCGTGCTACATGTGAGGTAGGGAATGGAATAAAGTCAACAAGACAGGAGCATTATTCCTGTAATTTTACAGACTTCGTCGAGGCCAACTGTCAGGAATTTCTCAGTAATCTGTCTTTGCAGATGTTTACTTAATTTTAAACTTTTTCAATTGAAATCTTGAAATTTCATGTTTTTTTGACTTTATCAACTGGCTGTCTAATTCTCAGACAAATCGGTTCTTAGACTGATCATTGCTAATGATTCAAGGTGGCTTATCCTGATGCCAACAGTAGCAGCAGTATACATATTTCCTGTACACAAATCTTTGACTATCTGCTCCAATGACATGCAACAAACAGCACAAATGAATACACCTTGGTGAAACAAGTATTGGTGTTTGTGTACCATCAGCTAATGTGGTGTTCATAATCTGTAAAGGCATCAATAAAAACAATGTCCAATAGATGTATAGTTTCTTTTATTTACTTCTCTCTCATGCCTCCTGTAAAAAAACTGTTTCCTAAAGATCATCCATTTTATATTAATACACAGGCACCTCCAGTGGTTGCATCACATGAAAACATTATCTTACAACATACTGCATCAGCACACTATTACAAGGTATTGCATTGCACAGTTTAATCTTTTTGGTCT
The DNA here is from genome assembly GCA_026402145.1 of Polypterus bichir lapradei. NCBI lineage: Eukaryota > Metazoa > Chordata > Cladistia > Polypteriformes > Polypteridae > Polypterus > Polypterus bichir. The sequence goes on along the minus strand of JANRMT010062790.1, from coordinate 62,025,851 downwards.
TGAAGAAAAGTTTTATATAGAATAATTTATATTGCAAACCTGCCTTTCCTGTAGATGGGGACAGCAGCAAAAAATCATTGGGCATCTACATCACTGAGGATCTCTCCTGAATACTCAATACCACACAACAGGTCAGTAAAGCTCAGTAGAGGTTGCACCTCCTTAGGAGGCTGAAGCGAGTGAGAATCCCACCTCCCTTCCTCACCACGTTCTACCAGGGCACTATTGAGAGTGTCCTGACAAACTGCATAACAGCCTGGTTCAGAAACTGCAGTGTGTCTGACAAAAAGACTCTGCAGCGTGTGATGAGGATGGCTAAGATGGTTTTAGGGATCTCTTTCCCCTCCATTGAAGACATTTTATAGGATAGTTGCAAGGACAAAGCCCTCTGCATTGTGAGAGACTCCTCACACCCCTCTCATGAACTGTTCTATCTCTTGTCAACTGATAGAACATATCACTCCATAAAATCAATAACAGCCAGAGTGTGCAATTGCTTCTTTCCACAGACAATAAGACTGCTAATCTCTCTGTAACATGCACATAACATGCACACTTTTTATACACACAAATTATTTATTTTTAGGCAGATTTAATTGACTATTTGTTGAGAATTGGTTAGACTATGAATTTAGCACTGTCTTGGTTTACTTATTTGTGTGTTTTGTTGCCTTTTCCTAAATACACATTTTCTGGTCTTGAGTAACGCAATTTTATAGCACAGTATTTTAGTTATAGCTGGAATTGTGAGTATTTTATTTTATTTATTTACCTTTATTTAACCAGGCAAAACAGATTAAGAACATGTTTCTTATTTACAACTGTGGCCTGGAAAGGGCAAAGCCTTAAGAGGGAAATGGGGGGAGGGAGGGGGTAAGAAAAAAAAAAAAAAAAAAAAAAACATATTAAGAAAGATACACATATACAATATAAACAAAATTACAAAAAAAAAAAAAAATGTCATAAAAATATTATATAAACAATAAGAACATTGAAGCAACAATGAATAGAGCAACAGTGAATTGGAGCAGCTAGCCTAAGTAACAGCGACACACATCTTTATAATAAGCTGAAATCCGTGATTGGAAAACTGATTTAGGAATGAAATTATTCAGTTTTAACATTTTCTGCAGGTCATTCCAGTCTCTAGCAGCAGCGTTCTAAAAAGACGACAGGCCAAGTACAGAAGTAGCCTTAGGAACTGTCAACAGAATCAGATTAGCAGAACGAGTATTATACACAGAAGAAGAAAAGTGTAACAATTCCTGTAAATAAGGAGGGGAAAAACCAAGGAGAGTTTTGTAAATAATCATAAGCCAATGGACTTTACGGCGGGTGTACAATGAAGACCAGTTGAGAGAAGAATACAGGGTACAATGATGGGTTTTGAAAGGAGCATTTGTTATAAACCGGATGGCAGAGTGATAAAGAACGTCGAGCTTCTGAAGCAGGCCTTTGGATGCTGATCTGTAAATAACATCACCATAGTCAAACAAGGGAAGGATTGTCATTTGAACCAAAGTTTTCCTAGCAGATGATGTAAATGCAGAACGCATTCTATAAAGGAACCCAAGTTTCAATTTAATCCTAGACTTCAGATTGTCAATGTGTTTTGAGAAAGACAGAGTATTATCCAGCCAAATTCCCAGATATTTATATTCAGTAATCTGGTCCAGTGGTGTCCCGTCAAGGGAACAAATACCTGGAGAGCTTGATGGAATATGACCTTTTTTACCGAACCACATAAGTTTAGTTTTGGAAATATTTAACTGGAGGTGCAAATTAGAAAGAGTCAGCTGCAAACTATTAAAACTAAGTTGAAGTTGCTGCAAGACTGTAGCAGGGGAAGAACCTGTAGAATAAAGAATTGTGTCATCAGCGTAAAGATGGATAGATGAATCTGTCACCGAGTTAGCGACAGTATTAATATAAATAGAAAAAAGTGTAGGTCCAAGTATTGATCCCTGCGGGACACCATTGGTGACTGGGAGAGGCTGGGAAAGGAGTAGTTCAGATTTCACGGACTGCACTCTGTCAGCAAGATAATTGGAAAACCAAGACAAGGATTTGTCAGAGATACCTATGTCATGAAGCCTATCAATAAGACGCTTATGATTGACAGAGTCAAAGGCCTGTGAGTAAAGACTTGAACTTGTAAGGAAGTTCTTTCAAAATCCCAAAACTAAACTTGAAAAGAGGATTAGATCCCATCTACAGAGTTAAATCTACTGTAGTGATTGAAAGATAAACCTGTCTAAGGTAACGTCATCTCTGATGGAGGATTACAGGAATCATCGGGTAGAGGGGTCCTTTCATTGGATTGGCTGGCCCAGCACTGACTCAGCTCTGGAAAGGCCAGTAGGGGGAGGCAGCTTGACGGTCGAGGTCTCCAGGGCTTTGAACAAATCCAAATCGTATTATGGCTTCTGAACACTGTCTGGAAGTCAATAGTGACAAGTCCACTATGACCCCTAAATTCTTCTCCTTTACATATATAAATTAAATATCATCTGACACAAATCTGCCCAAGACTATATGCTGTCCAAGTTCCTGTCACATATTCTACATTTTCTGCCAGTCCTCTTGGGTATCATCTGCAAACTTAACCAGCTTGTTATTTATATTCCTATCCAGATTATTTAAAATTTTTAAAATAGCAGTGACACTAGCACTGATCCATGTAGGACACAACTCTTATCTTCACTCATCCAGTTCTGATAGAGCTCCTTGTTCCATCACTCTCTTCTTCCTGTGCCAATTCTGCACCCATCTACACACTACACCCTGAAGTCCCACTTCTTTTAGTTTGATGCTGAACCACTCATGTGGAACCTCATCAAATGCTTTCTGAAACTCAAGATAAATAATATTGTATGCACCACTTTGATCTATCATTTTGTTGCTTCCTCACTCCTTTTTTTGTCATGTGTTATTCGATTTTAATCTTAATAGTTCCATCCATTAATTTACCTGTGATGCATGATAAGCTTACAGGCCAATTGTCACTTGGATCTGCCCAATCACCCTTTTTATTTGATGGGATAATATTTGCCATTTTCCAATCCTAAAGCGTTTCCCCAGTGCTCAATGACATGCTAAAATATGTGTCAAGGATATATGTATGTATTCTCTAACTTCCTTAAGCACTTGGATATAAATGTTATCTAATCCTGGTGATTTCTTTGATTTCATACTATTGAATCTGGACAGTACTTCTCCATCTTTTCAAAATCCAAATCCAAATCATTCAGTACCTCTTAGTGATGCCTGTGTTGGAAGGTAATCCATACATCACATGTGAAGAACTCAGAAAACTGCAAATTAAGATAATCTATTCTTGATATACTTCACCTCTTCCTTGACTGTTCTTTTCTTACTAAAATACTGAAAGAATCTCTTTGGGTCATCTTTCACCTTATATGCAGTATTCCTTCCTCTCTAACTACCTTTTAACTTCCCTAATATCCTTCTTCATGGTTGCCCTCATGTTCTTGTACATCCTACAATTCTTATTGGCGTTATCAGTTGTACTCCTTATACAGCTGTTTTTTCCTTTGTATCTTCTTTTTTATCTCCTTACTTACCTAGGATGGATTTTTTTTTTAATTTCCTATGAATTCTAATTTTTGGGATGTAGTTTTCCTGTATCTTTCCTGTCTTCATACTTTAAACTTTACTGCATCTATTCACAATTTGCCAAGTTCAAAATTCTACCAAAGTTAAACATAACAGCTTTAGTCTTTATATTAGCGTTCTTTGAAATTACTGAAAATTGCATTATATTATGGTCACTTGGCCCCAATGGTTCAGTCAACTCTACAAGATCAGATAACCCAAATACACTTGTTGCAATAAATAAAATATACAATTTATTTGAAACATAAGGATAATAGAAGATGAATTTTTGCAAATATATATATATATAACAGTTAAACATTTGGATAAACAGCTTTATGTTAGGTACATAAACTTTTTCTCTCCTTCTGGAATAAGTACCTAACTACTTATGAATTCTGATCTTTAAAATTATGTGATTAAAATTGATACATTCTTTAGTTAGTTATAAAGTTTCTGTGACTTTCATTCGCTCACTGCTAGTTTACATTGGCTTAACATCCCCCACATAGAGTTCTGTGTGTGAGAGATGCTGCTTTGCACTTTCTTAGTAGATTTAGGAATAAATTTATAACAGCTAGAACTTCAGCTACAGTGACCCAACACATTAGCTGGCTTTATTACATTAGCTGGCTTTATCATTACAACTAAGTTACAGTTAACAGTTCTTAGAATCATAGCAGGTATACTTATGGGTTGATGCAAGCAAAGTTTTTTTCTTTTTCCTGGTCGTCTTTCTCCAGACACATGGGAGAATCTTCAGTGTGCTTTTACTTGTTTGTCCTGAAACTCTTCTCCTTAATCTCCTTGGTTGCACCTCCTGGTTGTAGGCAATTCTGTTTTTTTTTTCTTTTCTATATTTTTACACACAAAGTCCTTGGTTGCTAGCAAAATGATACCTACTGGGAGTGCTGGTGATCAGTCAGCTCCCATCATTAGTAAGGTGAATGTGTGGCCTTTACATTCGGGCTTCCTCCATTATTTGTTTAGCAAGATTTGGACTAATGGCACTATTCATCCATCTCCTTTTACAGACAGTCTTTCATTTTTCCAGTCCAGCAACAATTACCCTTTGGAACAGAAGGACATTGGAGAAATTTGGATTTGGTCCAAACATACAGTATGTGCATGGATCAAACTACTGTATACCAGTCTAGAAACTTCAGTTTCTATTAACAACATTATTTCAAACTACTTCAAACTAGAATGTTGAACTAGACAAGGATGCCCCCTGTCACTTTTGAAATGTTTATGAGATAAAGGGGGTTATCAGAGAAGGACTTGAACAGAAAATATCACTATATGCAGATGATATGGTACTATATATGTCAGATCCACAAAATACTGTGCCTGCAGTCCTAACAGCACTAGCAGAATTTCAAAAGATTTCAGGACTCAAAATTAATTTAAATAAAAGTGTGCTCTTTCCAGTGAACTCTCTAGCACACAATATTAGATTGGACACCTTCCCTTTTATCACCACACATCAGTTTAAATACCTAGGGGTAAACATCACAAGTAAACATAAAGTTGTTTATCAACAAAATCTTGCTGTCTGCATGGAAAAACTTAAGCAAGAGTTGCATAGATGGTCTACCCTTGACCTCAATTTAGCTGGAAGAATTAATATTGTCAAGATGAATGTTCTTCCTAAGTTTCTTTTTTTATTTCAAAGTATTCCCATATACATTAACAAATCATTTTTAAGAAGTTAGATTCAATCATAACCTCATTTATTTCGAATTCAAAACATCCACGCATCCAAAGGGTGACCCTACAAAGACCTAAGGTAGAAAGTGGCATGGCTCTACCTAACTTCCAATATCATTACTGGACAGTAAATATACAAGCTATAAAAACCTGGACATTGACACAAATTGATGAAATTTAAAGAGTTTTGGTCCACAATAGAAATAAAATCCTGCAGTACTTATTTATATTCCTTGCTTTGTACCCCAGTAAACAAGAGTTATCTATACTAATAAAAGGCAAAGCCCTCACTGACTGACTGACTGACTGCCTCACTCACTCACTCACTGACTCATCACTAATTCTTCAACTTCCCGTGTAGGTAGAAGGCTGATATTTGGCAGGCTTATTCCTTACAGCTTACTTACAAAAGTTAAGCACATTTATCTATACTAATAAAAGGCAAAGCCCTCACTGACTGACTGACTGACTGACTGACTGACTGACTGACTGACTGACTGACTCACTCACTCACTGACTCACTCACTCACTGACTCACTCACTCACTCACTCACTCACTCTCCACCTTCCCGTGTAGGTAGAAGGCTGAAATTTGGCAGGGTTATTCCTTACAGGTTACTTACAAAAGTTAAGCACGTTTTATTTCGAAATTCTACGCGTAACGGTCATAACGGTCGACAACATCCGCCATGTTGAACTTTCTTATTTATGGCCCCATCTTCACGAAATTTGGTAGGCGGCTTCCCTGCGCTAACCGAAACCGATGTACGTACTTATTTCGATGGTATGATGCCACTGTCAGCCGCCATATTAAACTTTCCGACGTCACTAATTTTCCAACTTCCCGTGTAGGTAGAAGGCTGACCCCATCTTCACGAAATTTGGTAGGTGGCTTCCCTTCGCTAACCAAAACCAATGTACATACTTATTTCGGGGGTATGACGCCACTGTCAGCCGCCATATTGTTCCCAACGCTAACTGAATCCTACTTACGTACATATATATGTCCATAGCCTGCAGCTCAGTCACCGTGTGAGGCGGCGTTGGGTCCCCCATCTCAACGCCTCCCACGTTGTTGGCTGCCTGCCTATATAAGGCCGTCCATCGCTCCGGTCTCTTCATTCCCTTCCTTGCTTCGCCACGGGATTCACGTCTCCCTGCTGATAACTACAGCCTTTTTATTTAATCCACGGCTTCTCCGCTGTTTTATTGTTCATTTATTACGATTATAGTTATTGTGTAGGTATTTTAGACTTACTTTACATTGTTCAGGTACCCATTTCCTTTATCATTCCAACCGTACCCGCATTAACATGTCTATCGAGGTGATCACCATCGATCAAAGAACTGTCACTTACTGAGTGGTTTCCATGCTCGGAGATGACACCTATCTTTTCCATTCTCTGTGTTACATATTGCATGGCCATATCAGGCTCACTCTTGATATCTGGAGAAACATTGTGTCTTATGTATTGAATGACTGGGACAGGTTCAAGGTGTGGACTGATGATGGTACAGGAGATAATTATACTACACAGGAGCACTATAAGAGTGAAATGCTTAAGCCCTTCACCTATGGTTCTGCATGTGAGTTGATGGCTGCCGCTGAATTGTTCGGTTGTCGCTTTCAAGTGTACCGAAATGGCCAAATATTTTACACCTTTGGACAACCGCCAATGCCTCTTAAACATCTTAGATTCACAGGTGACGATTTCAGTAGTGGACACTGTTTAAACTCTCAAAAGCTGGATGTGAAGTTATCGATGAAACTGGTTGTATACTTACAACGCTTGACAGATGCCGAATGCCACTTCAACACAAGTCCTACAAATACTGTCGTAATTGAAACAAACCATGAAACTCAAACCGATTATGACAGCAGCAATCCAAGCTGTGAGATTTGAAACAAGATTACTGTTCACATGGCCAACTGTACGTTGCATGCTTAAGAGTAAACTCAGCGCACAGCTTGGTCATATTACAACCGGAGGGTCGAACTCACAATGTGGTATACAAAGAGATCCTTAACAAATAATTATTGGTATATTTTCCTTAAGTTTAAAACGGTTTAATTTTCTTCTTAATAAAACTTTTAAGGCAGTACTTCACCTCTGCGAAGCGCGGGTATTTTGCTATATATATATAGATATAATGTGTGTGTGTGTGTGTGTGTGTGTGTGTGTATGTATGTATATATATGTATATATATATATATAT
>JANRMT010062790.1:61959004-62006352 GCA_026402145.1 Polypterus bichir lapradei | reverse complement strand
TATATATATATATATATAGCTATAAGAGGAGAGGAATGAAGGTCAGTAGGAACAAGACAGAATACATATGTGTGAATGAGAGAGAGGTCAGTGGAATGGTGAGGATACAGGGAGTAGAGTTGCCAAAGGTGGATGAATTTGAATACTTGGGATCAACAGTACAGAGTAACAGGTATTGTGGAAGAGAGGTGAAGAAGAGAGTACAGAAAGGGTGGAGAAGAGTGTCAGGAGTAATTTATGACAGACGGGTTGGAGACGGTGGCATGGGTTGGAGACGGTGGCACTGACCAGAAAGCAGGAGACAGAACTGGAGGTAACAGAGTTAAAGATGCTAAGATTTGCATTGGGTGTGACGAGTATGGATAGGATTAGAAATGAGTACTTTAGAGGATCAGCTCAAGTTGGATGGTTGGGGGACAAAGTCAGAAAGGCAAGATTGCATTGGTTTGGACATGTGCAGAGGAGAGATGCTGAGTATATTGGGAGAAAGATGTTAAAGATAGAGCTGCCAGGGAAGAGGAAAAGAGGAAGGCCTAAGAGAAGGTTTATGGATGTGGTGAGAGAGGACATGCAGGTGATGGGTATAACAGAACAAGAGGATAGAAAAATATGGAAGAAGATGATCCACCATGGCAACCCCTAATGGGAGCACCCGAAGGAAGAAGAAGAATCTTGGTACAGTAAGAAAGATAAAAAAGAGTCAATTAAAGATAGCATGGATGAAAGTGACTAGAATAGAGTAAATAAAAATAAAAAGAACATGAAAAAAGAAAGGAAAAACAACCAAAAAATACAGATTGAGCAGCAAAAAATATAACACGCGAGTTTGATAATCTGCAGTTAGACAATGAAATAGTAAATGTGTTATTTTCTACTTCATTTTCTTCACATTTTACCATATCTGGCAACTGTTTAATGTTCTGGTTGTGCATCTTTTTGTAGGTGTTTTTCTATAAAGGAATCTGCCAAGTTTAAGATACTAAAAAAAGTATGGCGTAAGGCTATACTTAAAAATGATATTAATGAGTATGGTTTGAAAATATAATATTTGGTGTTGTTCTTTGCTTTAATGTTTGTATTACTCTGCAACCCACTTTAGTAATACCATTCACTATGAATGGCAATATGTCACGTATGCAATTGATTCCTTACAGCACATGTTACACCATGAATGCTGTGCACACTTGGCGATTCTTTTTGGGTTTATACCATATATATTGCTTTCCATGAACTAACATTATAAAAATGGAACTAGCACACATTTCTAAATTGTTTATTTAAAACATTTAATTTCATTGCAATGTTTCTGAATTTCCAGTCCAGCAGTAGCAGATTCTTATAATAATATACAGAAACTGTGGAGAAGTGTATGCTGTACCAAGGTATATCAACTCATGAAAAAGATATATGGATTTGCAATTAAAATAAGAATAGTATGACAGGCTGCTTTCCCAGTACACATACCACACTTCTTTTTGCCTTTGTTCAGTTACTAGTTCTTCCACTACAATTTACATATTCTCAGTGCTCACAGCTTATTCTCGGTCTAATCAATATGTTTGTAGACAATGCCAAGCACCAGATATGTCCAATGACCAATACAACAAATGATGCTCATTAAAATGCCAAGATACTTTCTTACTGACTTCACAGATATGATATACACAGCCCAGGATTTCAGCAGACTGACGCACAATAAAACAGAGTGGTTTTGTGATTAGTGGCAGTACAAAAAGCATAGATTTACCTGTCAGTGTTATTTTAGGGTTTCACAGCAGCAGCGACATTCTGACAAATCTTCATCCATTATTAAAGTCAAACGCTTCAACCGTTTAGGCTTTCCAGTCTACTCCAAATAGCAATTGCTGTCGTTTTCCAACCTGATGCATGTGGTATCTTATAGAAGGCTGTTTTGTAAGATTTTTTTCATGCCAAGTGCCATACCTCACTCCATCCCATGCTTTAACTAATATAAAAATAAAAATAGTCTTGTGATTTTCATCTTTCCAGATTAGTATTTAGTCTTATAAGTAATACTACTTTGAATTGGAATACTTATTTATAATTCTCCGTAATAAACAAATGCATACTTCACTATAACTGTAATATTTCTGTTTCTCACTTTATGATCGAGTGACCCCTAAATGAGGAGCACATTAAACTAAAGTTGCCTTTATTCAATCATACTGGTTTGTAAGTCATTTTCGCAAGTATAGAGCTTTGAGTGATGTTTGGATTATTTGTTGTCTTTTTTTTTTTTTAATGAATTTTGTATTTTACATGTCCAAAATGACTAATTCTTAGGTCAACATGGTAGCTTGGCAGTTTTTGCCTGTATACTCTTGCAATGTTGCCTAAAGGTCTCATTTCTTTTAACACTGAAAAAATAACAGAATAGCAGAAAATAGCGCTACAAAGTTCACCAGTTTCCCTGACATCAATAAAAGTAGCTGTATCGTTGTGGACAATTATTGTTTTTAGACTGTCTGCTTGTCATGAATGAGCATTTATTCAAGTGCCGTGTCCTTTTTCAGTAAGAAGCACTTGCTGTAAGAAAATAAATGGACTCTCCATTGTTAATTTTAGTGTGTAAATTTAAACCTTACCTTACTAGATTGGCTTTCTTCTAAATAGCAAACAGAAGTGTGTCATTCTGATTAATGAAGTCTGTGGTCGTATGAGGGAATGACAAGTCGAAAGGCAAGATAAATGTCAGATGGCTTTTAAGAACCTGAGACCAGAAGCTGCAGAGTCAGTTGCACTTCTTGGGTAGTTTCTCATTACTGTAGAGGCTAAGGAAGACGACACAGTTAGTGGCAGTGCCCCCCCACAGCCTGCAGTGGTATTACATATCTGGGAGAATCCCGAATGGTGACCCTCTGACACGCATGTGTGACAAGTTATTTGTAATATTTAGAAACAATTAAAAAAAAAGGATTTAGTTTGCTATTGGTGGAAATTTTTAGCCTTGTATATAAATTTTACTCTTCTGGAAATTTAAATATTGCTTATATTGCCGTTATTGTAATTAATTTTATTAAATAAACAATTTCCTAATTCAATGCTAGTTTAAAAAGGTGTTTATGTTTTCAAATGATTGCATTATTTTATGAACATATTAAAGACCACTATTAATAAGCAATAGAATATACCCTTTACTGCTGTTTAATACTGTTTAACAATAAATAGGTTCATGTATTCCGTTTTAATGGTTTGCATAGCATTGTTAAAGGCACTGTTGTATTTTACAACATATTAAAAATGCACAGGAAAAGATAATATACTCTCCCAAAAGTCCATGGACAGTTTACCTTAAAATGTAATTTTAAAATGTTAAAATAATTTATTTCATTTAAAAAACTCTAGCAAACAGTCTAGGAACATTTAAAGCAGCAGATGTGAAGTCTTATTGTCTTGGATTTTTCTTGCATAGTTTGAAATCACAGATTTTTTTTTCTTAGTCAGAATTTTTCACATATTTTTGTCAATCATGCTATTTTGAATATTCTTTTTTTTTTTTGTTTTTTTTTTGTTTTTTTCCCCCCTTGATCTGATCTTAGGAGTCCACGTTAAGAAACAAGGAGACGATTTATCTGATAATGATGGTGATGAAGATGAAGGTATTTTTCCGGTGCTTGAAGCAGATGCATGATGTGCATATTTTAAAATTATTCAATTACTTACTGATTTACTACACTTTTTGTTTTATTTTAAACTGCACGTGTCCAGTTTTGGTTTTTTTTTGTATTTGTTTTGCACATTTAGATGTGTTAACAGAGAAAATAATGTACCTTTTGGGTATAAATGTAGAGTGGTTGCCATATTATTATGTGTGTATTTTAACAGGAAGCAGGTAAGTGCACTTCATGTGTATCTTGTTGATATGTCTAACTTCATGTTCATACGGTATGATGTCAGCTGTGTTTTGTTTTATCACTAAATATAATTATGTTCTTATATGACATGGAAAATCACTGTTATATAAATTTGAATTCTTAAAAAGATTAATTTCTTAGTAAATATCCAAAAGTTTGAAATATTCCAAGTCACATATATAGCTTTGTGCTCTTCAACTTGTCACATGTTTTACTTAGATTATTTTTTAATGTTTTGTTATATTTTATTTTTAAATATGCCAGCATGTGATCTTGCTTTAATGAATGCTTTGTATTTTCATGATTGAAATATTTTACATTGTAATAGTTTGATTTGTTTTAACTGCTTGGAAAAAAAAAAAAAAGAAAAGCTTTTTGATATTATCAGAACTCTTTTGTTAGAAATTGAATTCCACAGTAAAGTGATCTTTATATTAGAAGTTAATAGATAATATTAATCTGACACGTTCCAGACAAACTTTAGAATATAATGTTCTTTGCACAAATATAAGTTAAGCATATTTCCTTGGTACTTTACAGTAAATTTATATTCAGCATTCTTACATCTGCACTTTCCTAGCAGTACTACTTTTTCCATTAAAGTTTATTCTTAGAAAATATGAAGCACTTTATGCAATGCCATGCATGCACTCTATCCTGCTGGGTTTTAAACTGTAAAGAATCTACATGGTTTTACATTATTCTTGTGTCTAGATTTTATATTAAAGAATAAATTCCACCTGGTAGATAAATGTGATTCAGTATAAACCTCTTTACATGTTCTTGGAGAATGTTTGACGTTTTGAGTATATTTGCTGATGTGAAGTATGTGCCACCCGCTCCCAGTATTATAATAGTAAATAACGTTTCGTGTAGAAGCCCCAGATTGTAGATATGCACACTACTTACCATGCTGTATCTGAAAACATTCATATAGGTTAGTCCATTAAATGAGGCAATTGCCAAAATAATGGGAAAATATGTAGAAGTACAAATGTATATACTGTAATTGCTGTTCATTTTAGGCTCCGCATTTAGATAACTTAAATTATATGTAAACAGTACTGGTTTTTGTTCCATTGTGATCTGGACAAACATTAATATTTTCAAGTTACATTGTCATAATTGTTTCCGAATTTAATGAAGCATTTTCTTATTCATGGCCCCACTGAGTTTCCTCAAATCTCATAGTTAAAATTAGACTCAAAATCTTATTATATATTAAATCATGGACTTGACATGGCTTTGAATATCTGCACTAAAGTTTCAGGGACATGTAATTGATATGGTCCCTGAATAAATCTGCTCTTGAAAGTGTTCTCCCATGGGCATTAGGAACTCTTGTGGATGTTATATATGCGTAGATAATATTGTTTATAAACATTACATAAAGGTGTTCTTTTTAATATTTTTTTTCTTTAGTATGTTTGCATTTGCTCATATACATAAATATGCACAGAGTTATGTATGATTTACATAAAGCCTTTAATGAAAACAGTGCATTAGCAATACACTCTACTAACAGCCCTCACTGGGACAGTAAAATCAATTTGTTGACTATGAAAAGAATGATCTAAGTAATTTATCAAGCATGTATGCTGCTTGTATCATATCTGTCTCTAATTATATCCAGACTGGTATGGCAGACTAGAAACGTTCTACCTCTTTTTTAATTTATTACAGGGAAGTGCAGGGTTCTTAAGGTGTCAGCTTATTGGAGCTCAGTGATTTTGTGGCTCCTTTTTACTATTTTTCCATTGTTTATAACCCTGCTCAGTCCTTCATTTCTTTATTTTTGCTAAATGAATTTTTGTCCTCTATTTTCTTTACCAATTGAGCTGAAGTATGAGAATCTTATCAATACAATTGCACAAGAGCATCTTTATTTTACAGGCTTTCTTACAATTTGGGCAATTACTAAGGCAGAGCTACTTTCTGAATATATAATAACGTATAATCCTGATTTGTAGTCCTTAACACAGAGACCCACAAAAAATATACAAGTCAGCGCTTCCTCATACCCATTCTGAATTCCAGAACAGTCGTCCACACAAAAGTTCACCAGTTGCAATGCCATAACCTTTCTTCACTTCTCCATGTTATTTGGGCATGTTTAGTAATCAAGGGAAATTTTAATTTTCAAAAATCGATGATTTACTTCCTGTTCGACCTGATATCGACTGATAACTATTACACTTTGGTATATGGTCGCGTTATAACATATCAGTTTTTTGCTAAAGAAATCTACGGGATGTTCCTCCCCTTTAGGGCAATTAAAATTGTCTGAAGCTTTTATTTAAGAAATCATAATTCCCTATCTTCTTAAAATGCATTCTGTATATTTTCAAATCCCAAGTAAGCCCTCAACAATTGTATATGGGCTAAGATACTCGAAGTGCTGTGTTTTGAACTGCCTTTGACATTAAGAATCGTCTATCTACTGTGTAACCTTATTTTTATTTAACTAGGTAGCCCTACCTACACTGTAAAACAATGAAAAAAGACTGTTCTTGTCTTTGTTTAGCAGGTTTCTTTCCATGCTACATTTTAATATGGAATGTAAACACTCTCAGTGTTTTATTCCTGCCTCCTTGTTAAACACAATTTAACACCCCTTTAAGCAACTTGTCTTATCCCGGACAAGCTGAGTTCCCGTGGGTGCATCCTTTTCACTGTTTTCAGACAACTCTTGTACAATGCTTGGTCTCCCATAGGAGAAGCTTATAATTTTATTGCACTGCTTGGTAACTTTTACATGATCTTTGAGTTACATTTGTGACGCCCCATTGTGGTGGATTGAATTGGGTTTCGCACCCTCCTAATGAAATGTCATTGTAATTGGCTAATTGTACTACTCACATTGGAGAAGAGTTCTGCTTGCATGCCGTTTAGGCAGAGTGGACTCCCCAGATTCCTTGAGTAAGAAAACAATACACAGCATATTATATATATATTTTTTGTGCTCATACAAATGATATTAATTCTCTTTAATAAATCTGCACCCTAGGTATCATGGGAAAATAACTTTTAGTCCGACTGTTTCTGGTTTGAACTTTATAATGTCTGCTTAGTTATGTTCTGATTATATAAGCATGCTGCCCCTTCTCATGCAGCTCATGCATGCTGTCCATTTCTTGTGGGTTATCATATAATGGTGCATCAGTGGCAAAATAGTAATAATAAAGAGATTATTTTCATTACTTTCCTAGGTTAATGCCTTAACTGTGGTCTAGTGTCTCAATTTTTATGCCATCTTCTTATTAAGTATTTGTCAATATGGCAGATGGGATGGCTAGCATTTCAGCAGTATAGAAGCATAGTACTACATCCTTAAAATTTCCAGGGTCTATTGTTTCAAGTGTTGGGAGCAGAAACCTCACCCAAAAGCTGTGCACCGATTACTAGCTATGTGGCTTATTGTTTCAGTGAACCCTTACAGGTTTGTTATCAGCTCCCTTACATCCTAGAGTTTTTTCAGTCTTGTGGAGTCAGATTTTCCAGTGCTGTGTTTTAGTACATTTTAAATCATTCCATTCCATTTTAATCAATTCTTGGCTTAGATCTCTGTGTTCTGATGGCTTTCATTTTTTATGTGCTCAAACTGGTCTCCAAACACTATTTTGTATGTTCAGTTTCCAAGCGTAATGGGATGA
Source organism: Polypterus bichir lapradei (assembly GCA_026402145.1). NCBI lineage: Eukaryota > Metazoa > Chordata > Cladistia > Polypteriformes > Polypteridae > Polypterus > Polypterus bichir. Next base: position 61,998,824 of record JANRMT010062790.1, on the reverse strand, counting down.
TATCCCCATCTGCACCTTTAAGACTAAGTTTGACACACCATTGACTAACTGCTGTCAGGCGATGATTGATAAGCATGAGCCTGACAATGGCAACTTATCAGGGAGTCCACAATGAAACATAAAGTAAGAAACCCAGCCCACTTCTTCTTTTAGCAGTACTTGTACTTATTTTAAATAACATGCATATTCTCATTTTTTTTTTAGAAAAAAAAAATCTGAAAATCATGAATGCCATACCTTAATAGATTTTGATGTGAACATAATTTGTAGCTTTACAGGCAGTGGCACTGTCAGACCTTTCGCCCACATATCAGTCCCTATGGAGCTTTGCAATGAGTGGGTGGAAATGTTTCAGTCCTTTGACTTTCTTAAAACTGGCATGCCTAGAACTGCTTGCATGCATCATCATCCTCTACATCTCTAGAGGTGAAAAGTATAAATGATTTTTTTTCTTAGAGGTTGCCATCTTACTAACTGGGGTCAGGTACATAATGTGAATACAATTCCATAAAAAAGTATTTATCAACACTCACAATAAAACTAATCTTGATTAGAAAGGGTCAGTATAAAAGCCTTTCATTTTTTTTTTCAGTACAAGAATCATTTGTAAATCTAGAATTTACTGAAATCCATTTTGCCTGTCACTGACCTGTTACATTTCTGATCTGACTATCAGGTTGACAGGTAAGTCTAATGTGCCACCAGGGACAAAGTTGGCATCCTATTATCATCATTTCATACTCTGCTCCAGGTCTTTCCACCCTTGATTTAGTCAACTTAGTAATTTGTGCAATTAAATCATCGAGAGGTGTAAATCTAAGAAACCCACTGCACAGTACCATGCTTGGGATCACACTTCTGTCTAGATTATATTAGATTAGAAAACTTTATTAATCAAATGGGGAAATTCAGTTGCATAGAGCACCGTAAACATAACAAAACAAGGATACATACAGGACAAAAATACAGCCAATCAATCAATAAGTTAAAAAATAAATACAAATAAATAAATTCATATTGTGCAGATATCTCAAAATAATCTTAAATAGTATGTTGGGGTGGAAGCATAGAATTGCCTGCCTGATATCAATGGGCAGAAAAGACCCCCAGAGGCGTTTCTTAGCACACTGTGGTGGAATAAGCCTGTGGCTAAAAGAACTCCAAGAGAGCGTCTTCTGGAGAGGATGCAGGGGATTTTTCATGATGGCATCCAATTTTTCCATCCTCCTGTTTTGCACAACGGCTTCCTGTGTACCCTTTATTCACCCTGTGATTTAGCAGGCTTTCCTGATAAGTTTGTTCAGGCATTGTGCTTCTTTTGAGCTTAACTTGCTTCCCCAGGAGACTGCAGCATAAAACACCCCACTGGTTACGATGGACTGGTAGAACATTTCCTGCAGCTCGCTGCATCTCCTTAGCAAGTACAGTTTGCTCTGGCCCTTCTTGTATAGCACCACTATGATGGCAGACCAATCTAGTTTGCTGTTTATGTGAACCTCCAGACACTTCTAGCTCTAGATCTATTCCCCATGAGCACCTGCCATGTGAAATATTATATACATTATATAATATATACCCATAAACATTGAAATCACCAAATGTCTATCCACTGAACTTCTTCCATCAATATCAGGGCAAATCAGAAACCAACTCTTGCTCATTCACCCATACTTACATAGTCAAACTAACAATCTAAGGAAACTTTCTGAAAGTAAGTTTCTTTTTTAAAACAATTGCCATCCACTCTGAGGATGAAACAAACATGTTATATCTGCTGAAGTTCAGTTATTATGAAGGTATGTCATCTTTAGAATTCCACCTGTCTACTTAACATTCATATGGGAAGAAAACTGGACCTAGAGGAATTCATCAATTCACTTTTATACTATAAGTCATTGAAATCTGGGGGGACATATGTTGTTCCATAACATTCTTAGACTCACTTAAACATACTCAGAGTTGTGGAGTACTTTGTCACTGCTGTATATTTCAAAGTGATTATTTAAGTTTTTATATGGTTAGCTGTTTCAGGAAGTGGTTTGTAGCTATTAACCACCACAATAAAAGGACAAGTGTCTCTGTGTGTGTCTTTGTATCTGCGTGTCCAACTGGTTGCTAATGACTGATAACTTTCTGTGGTATGAGTGAAAATAACAATAACTTGACGCACATGTAGGGAAACCAAAGCCCCTACATGACTAGGCTAGTCTCTAAACAAGACCAATGTGGTAGCAACTACCACCAGTTTTTCTCAACAGAACACTTCAACTATAAGGGTGGTCAGATCAATGAGCAACATTGGTAAAGACGAGTGTCTCTCTCTTAAGAGGAAGAGGCCGTCACAAGAGAATGGGATTGGGTGTATATTATTATACCAGACCAAATGGACAACCCATGAATCAAATAAAAACATTAGGTCAATGTCGATTACTTAGAGTTCATCCCGTCTTAGATGGGTAGCACAGTTAGTGTAATGTTCTTGGACTGGATCTTGCATTAAAGGCTGATGCTTTGCTTAACTGATTAGGCCAGTTAGATTGATAACGGTGAACGTTTTGCTTTCATAGGGAGCTCAGTTACATATTGAAGCAAATAAACCAGGGGTGAAAAACTTGCTTGTTGGAAAACTGCAGTTCCTAATATTATCAAAATAAGTTGTTATTCTTGCTCCCATCCCACCACTTTCAAATAACTACTGCCACATTATAAATTTACTTACTACATGTAATTTCTGTGAGAAAATCAACAAAATTCTTTGTGAACTGCAATTTACTGTTAAGCCTCATTACTGCAAGTATTGTATTTGAACAGCTAGTCTGTGGAAAAAACACATAACTAGTAATGCACAAAAATAACATGAGTAGAATTAGTATTACCTGAAAATGTCATTGGAATGGCTTCCAGCTCGCTAGAAAAAAGAACAGAAAAGCTTATTGTGCTTCTTTCAGGAGGGAAAACAGAATGGCAGAACAGGTCAGCTCACATGCACCACACTACTGCTTCTCTGTTTCACTCCTCTATTGAAGTCTAGACTGTGCAGCCATCTTGGAAACACAAAACGCAAATAGTGGCAGTCGGACTAAAAAATAAGAAGATATGAAAAGCAGGCAAAGGAAGTACACAAGTGTGTTCAACTGGCTGTTTAAACTGACATTCTATATCAGTAAATTTGGAATAAATTTCTTATTCTCATGTTCTTTATATTGGCTTGGCAATTTCAGTTCAAATTTGGCCACTTTCCCAAATCCAGGGTTAGAATATTCTTCCTGCCTGTGCTCTTCTCGTGTCTGCAAACCTTTTTTCCCAGGTACTCCTGTTACCTCCCATACCCCCAAGACTTTTGTATTAGGTTAACCTGCAACTCTAAATTGTGCCCTTCAGTATTTGTGTGAAAGTGCCCTGCAATCAACTTGCACTGTGTTATTTTAATTCTAATTAATCGTTATTAATTTAACCTTTCATATATATTTTATTGCAAGTAGTGATTACAGTGTGTTTTAGAGTTGCACACAATTACGATTAAATAAACTTAAAATGTATTTAATTATAAGTAAATGAAAAACTAATAAATACATTTTGCTGTGCAGAGCTAAGAGGTTGAATGTTAACATTATTTTACATACAAAGAACGTGGAGGTAAGCAAAAAGGAATAACAGCAATCCTAACACACACTCAGACATAACACCATCATCTAAGACCTCTAAGTCTAACTGAACACTGTCTCTTTCTCTGGGTTATGTTGTCTACTTTTTAAAGTCATCTCTCAGAAAAATGCTTCATTGGAGGAACTTAATTCAATTATGTGTAAAAATTCAATGTGATTGAAACTGAGATCACTGCATTTAGTCTTACTCTAGAAAAATTAGTTACTGTAACTGTGATGGAATAAATGAGGTTGACACACATTATTTAAAGTTATTTTAATTGATAGCTATTAAACATATCTGCTAAAGTAAATGTTAACCGTACAAAATGCAGATGTGTTGATTTTACATTCTTATATTATGTGATGACATCAATTCAGTCAACCCAATACACAAACATTTGCTTTCAGAAACTTCATTTATAAATGTTTGATCCTTTCTTAATCAACTGCCCAATCATATCATTATTTAATTAGACTTCCAAGTAACCAATTGTACCAGATGATGTAATTAATATATTATACACCTAACCATCATCATACATAGAGGAAAAACATGCTTTTGTTGATGTAGGGGGCTCAGTAGATTTTTTGAATTAATTATCCATTTTCATAAACACATAAATCTTTAGCACTTAAAACGTGTTATATACAGCCTTTGTCTTTCCCAAAAACTCAAAACACTGTACAAACGCTCTATAAAATTTCCCAAAAAATAGTACTTTGTCTAAGATCCTTTTTTTCCCCACTTCGAAAAGTAAAAACATTACCGCGTTTGGGGCAGAACTGCTGCATACCATTTCGACATAAATGGTCACTTTGCCAATGAAATTTGTTTGCTTTGTTTAAATATAAATGAACCTATTTATTATGACATCAGGTCAGGTCGGGGACCATGCACGAGTACAGCAAGTAGCTGCACCCACATGACGAAATAGCTCAGGATTCTGTTTGGCAACTCCTCCAGGTAGACACGCAGTCCAGTCCCACCCTCCAGAAATTACCATCTATCTGCTGCAGCCAGGTGTTATATAGGCATCCCCTTGGCCTGGTCCAGCCACTCGGGTCCTCAACAATCACCCTCAGGGAATTGCTCCACATGGCCATAGTGCCGTAACTGATGCTCCCTCACAATGCAGGTAACATGCCTCATTCGGGACTCCATGAGCAGCCGCTCATTCGACAGAAAGTCAAACCAGGGATACCCAATTTTCTCCAAAGAGACACAGTACCAAATGAGTCCAGTCTTCGTCTCAGGTCACTGGATAGCACCCATGTTTTGCAATCATATAGCAAGACAGGAAGGACCAGGACTCTAAAGACATAGACCTTCATCCTTTGGCAAAGATATTGGGAGAGCCACACACCCCTTTCCAGCGACCTCATGACACCTCCATGCTCTCTAAATCCATCTACTGATTTCATATGAAGAGTCACCAGAGACATGAATGTCACTGCTGAGGTAATTAAACCTCTCGACAAGGTCAACACTCTCTCCGCAGTCAGACACTCTGCTAATGGCTGTGCCAAAGAGGTTATTAAAGGCCTGGATCTTAGTTTTTATCCAGGACACTCGCAAGCCCAGAGGCTCAGACTCCTTGCTCAGTTTCTCAAGAGCCCCGATCAGAGCCTCCATTGACTCCACAAAGATCACAGCATCGTCTGCAAAGTCAAGATCAGTGAATCTCTCTTCATTAACAGATGCCCCACAGCTGCTGGACCCCACGACCCTTCCCAATACCCAGTCCATGCAAGCACTGAACAGAGTAGTAACAACAACAACATTTATTTATATAGCACATTTTCATACAAACAGTAGCTCAAAGTGCTTTACATAATGAAGAACAGAAAAATAAAAGACGCAGTAAGAAAATAAAATATGTCAACATTAATAACATAGAATAAGAGAGTAAGGTCCAATGGCCAGGGTGGACAGGGAAAAACAAAAAAAAAACTCAAGATGGCTGGAGAAAAAAAATAAAATCTGTAGGGATTCCAGACCATTAGACTGCCCAGTCCCCTCTGGGCATTCTACCTAACATAAATGAAACAGTAGCAAGAAAACACCCCTGACGAACCCCAGAATCAACTACGAAAAACACAGAGGTTCTGCCTCTACTCTGTACAGCACTCATAGTACCAGTGTACAGGCCGTCCATCATATCCAGCAACCTTGATGGGATCTCACAAAGTCACAGGATGACACCCAATAAAAGTATTTGAAACAGGTACATAGAGCCTACAACCATGCTCATTTTTGGCTGAATTGACTTAAAGTAAAATAGTAATGGCAAATCTTTTCAAAAATATTTTTTTAAAGCTTTGAAACATGTTGATTTTGAGTAAAGTCAACCTAAGGCAATTAGGTAATGGCAATATACCCTTGAAGCAATTTCAGGTGGTGCTGGTATTTAAAAAAATGAAATCTGTCCATTTTATTCCTCTATAAATTACACTGTTTAATGCATAATTAAAAAAAATGATGTCAGTTGCACTGGGAATGAAAATATACTTATTTATTTTGAGTATATTCAGTTTAAGGTGGCTAAGTAATAGCAACATAACCCAATAATATATTTTTGAGTGCAGTTCAAATTTAGGTTCAGTTATGTCTACATTATCTCCCTAGCAATGAAGTTGTTGAGCATATAAAGCTTAGATTCTGCCTCATGCTATCTTTGCACAAAACACTGGCGTCATCCATTGCGTACCATTGACTAGCAAGATTCTAAATAGTGTGTCATCTATTCTGCTTACTTTGATAAGACTAAATAGGCAGTGAATGTAGAGTAAGATGAGTCTTACAATTCTTTTGAACTACAATTATTGAGTTTTGTAAAGCTGACTGACTGCCTGTAGGCGGCCCCTTCTTATACCCAAGGTTTCCTAAAAAGATCTCCTCTCCACAGTCTGACAAAATTTGGGTTCCCAGCCCATATTTTTCAGTTCCAGTTCAATAATTTATCATTTAATGCATTGCATACCTTTATAGAGATGTTCTGAGAAAGAACTCTTCCACCAGCATCAGAAACCAAAAAAAACAGGAGCTGTCAATGAAGGAGACACACCCACACATATAATTGTTTACAATGTATCAGGCAAATTTGTGGAAATTCAGCATGGATATGTTTTGAAATCAGATTACCAAGTCAAAAATCAGATAAAAACTACAGACTCCACACAGATGATTTAGCAGGTCAGAAATTATATAAAAGGGTAGATGAGAGATGGAAGACACTTGTAGCTTACAATATCAAATAACATTAATATGAAATGAAGAGTCTAATGTAGACATTTGTATGGTTCTGATTATGGTACTTGTGATACTAAATCATAAACAATACTCTCAGTATAGTCTACAAATTGAATTATTTTGCAAATTTTACAAAGAACGATAAAAATGCTTCCAACTAAATTTTCATTATTCTGTATGATTTTATGCTATTATTATAATTAAATTTGTAAAAATTATAGTATATCCTTAAAATGCTACACAACGAACAAATTGTTGCGAAAGTAAAACCTGGGGTAAGCATTTTGCTTTAGTATTGAATCTCACCAAGTCTGTGCCAAGGCCCTTTTAAAGTCTTTCTAAAATTTAAACCTTCTCAGTTTGCCTGTGTATATTTGATTTTTCCCAGTCTAATATTTTTAGATTCATTTACCTGTTTAATTACATGCTTGTTATTTGGATTTCTCCTTTTGGATGGAGAACTCTAATGAAAATTCTTGTCAATTCAACCTGCTCTCATAGCCTGTCTTCCCACTGTTTGCCTGGAGAAAAGCTATAATTCCAATCTTCATCTCCAACTAAGTGTGTCAAGATGCATATGTTTTCCTTATTTGTTCTTTTATGAGATATGGATAGGGGCTGTTATGTGACTGGAAACACATTTTGGTGTATATTAATTTTTCACAGCCTGCCCTTTCAATTAACCTGTTATTCTACTAGTAAACTTGAAGATAACCAAAGAGGTAGGGAAACATCAGCCTCCTGGGTTTAATTTGTTAGCTAGGAAACAGAGCAGTACAGATTATGAAAATGTTTTACTAATCTGTGCCTGGTATAGAACCATGAGTGTGTTTTTCTAGCAAAAGAGACAGCAAAAACAGACTTCTGATTGATGATGCAGCCCTTTATTGTGCCCCACTAAAGCATTTCTCTGTAATAAAGCCCTGACAAACACCATATGAGTAGTCCAGGATTTCTAGTACTGTATGTATCCTAGTGAGTTCTGTTGCAATTGAAAACATTAGTAAAAATGTGTACATTGCTGGTAGAAATGAAAAAAAATAATTATACTGTATTAATATAAATATGAAAAATTGAGATTAAGGTAGGCCAAGGGCTTGGTGCAAAGTGGATTCAAATGCCATTTAAGATGCTGTAGTAATTTTGTTGAATTTTCAACTGTAATCATCTCAAAAGTAATACTTTTTATATTCTTTTGGATACCATCCCTTGGCTGATACTGTAACTGCCATTGTCAATAATAAGTTACTTCTTATTGTATTTGCTCTTTAGAACAAATACGCTATAAAAGTACATTTTTATTATCTTGAAATGAAAAAAGGCTGCATGATGGCTCAGAAGTCATCACTACAGCTTTATGAATCCCATAGTGGACTGGAGTCTTATTCTGCCATAGAAAACATCAGACAATATGTTTGTTTAAAACTGAATATACTTAAGTATGTTATGATTTTAAAACTGATATACATATACTTTGGCTTTGTGCTGCTTTTGTCATATAGTGTTTAAAGTACAAGGACATCTTGCTTACTTTGTGCCAAGAAATACACTTTATAGAGGTCATTACAAAACACCTCATGCACATGGAATTTTTATTACAGTATCTGATGTCAGAAATAAATTAACAACTGCTGTATGTGCAGAGCACCTCTGTTATATTTTTTGTTTGTTTTGTTAAGGACAAACAAGTCTCATATAATGTAGATAACACTTTCTAATACACTGTTGGAATGCAGCCATCGTGTGCCATGATAATCAACACTTACAAATTATGAGTCCTTCCAGTCTGATTTTTGACATCACACTCCTTGAAATCACAAACACCTGACTGATGAATATTGATGCTGGTTTGTTCTCTGATGTCTTCTTCTTGACAGTGCTACTGTTAAAATCTTCACCCAAATGGTTTCCACAAAATTCCACAGAATGAAATTTATATGAATCACTATAATATTCTTTGTTGGAATCTACAAGAGCTGTTTGAAAAATTTTGAGACTGACTTACTGCGCTCATACACTTGAGTGCTATGGCTGCCTGATGGTGACGAGCCACACTTAAAGTCTTAGCTCTTGAGCTTCCATGCCCAATAGTTTAACTTTATAGCTAGTACAGATGTCAGTATGATGTTATTTGTTGGTCACAAGCTACATTGAAGCTGACAGCTATTTGCATGTTGGTATGAAGTCTCCGATCTGCCTTTGCCTGTCTGCTGACCGGCCCTCCTCTTGTCAGACATGCCAAGACTGGACAATGTTTCTCTGCTCTTGCTCCAAAGCTGTGCAAAAGACTGCACCCATTTGTGTTCAAGTGTCTTTTGAGAACGCATCTTTTTATTAAATATTTTGTTAGTGCTTAGTTTCTGTCCTGCACAATAGCTGCCTTTGCACCAACAATGACTTTAAGATACTCATTTTTGTAGTATTCTAGCTTCAGGTATAATTATGTTGTTATCTAATCCACTGTGCTCACTTTTTATCGTGTTCTCTGATGCTTTGATGCTTGCACCTTCATTTCTTATATGTGTGTTGACATGCTTTGTAAGTTACCTTAGATAAAGGTATCTACTAAATAAATAATACTGATAAATAATGCTGTTCTCCAGGTTGTTTGTTTACTTTCATGCAGTACCCATCTTATTCAATATACTCATTTTTGATGAGGTGACCTCATGTAAGACTTTTTTTACTCTCTCTGTTCCTTATTAGTAAATATGGTACTTTTTTTAACTATTTTGCTTATTTCATAAAAGCACCTTTCTTATAACTTCTTGCAGCATATTATATCTCAATGTACCTGGCCCCTTCAAAACTGCATGTAAATTAATAGTTACATTTTTTTTCATCCTACTATACACTTGACAAAGTGCTGTTAAAATGCACGGTACTAAGCCAATACTTTAATAATCAAAACATGAAAAATATTTCACCTGGGAGAATTAAAGGCTCAAGTACAATAGGATTCCACTGCCCAGATTGCCTATTAGATTGACAAATACTGTAAAACCGCTCATAGTATTGGCCTCAAGAAACAATGTTAATTAACTGAGTGAGTGAAATGATACACAAAGAGGTTGGTATGTAGCAACCGCAAGCAACCTACACTTCACATCCCAGAGGGAAGTGGATGATAATAGAAGGTTAAAGTAGCATTACCATATTCGGTCCTCGGCCCCTCTTGTCTCCTATGCACGTCCTTATATAACTGGCAAAACAAAAATCTCACGCAAAGGAAAGTGGGAATGAAAATATATTAACATTTACTATTTACATTTACGTGCCCGGTGCCTGAGTGCTCATTAGTGAATCCCTTTCCCAGACGCCCTCCCCAGCGCCCAAATCCGAATCCCCGGTTCGACGTAGACAATAAACAAACGAAAATAATAATAATAAAAAAAAATGTTCTCCGAAAACGCCAAAAAAGAAAAATGTACTTAATCCAAATATAAGGAAAAATAAATACTACAGTTCAGTTCTTTACGTAGGGCAGGAGAAAAACACAACAGTCCTCCGGTGGAAATGGCTTCGCCGCGGACTATCACGAAGAAATGCGTATTCCGATATCTGACTCACCAGACGGGAGCACCCGGAGAACACCAACTTGGCCTTTTCTCGGGGATTCGTCACCGGATTATTTCTTCGGGGTGGCCACCCACAAATAGCAGACGTCCCTGGGTGATGAAAGATCCAGAATGATCCTTTAAGCGTGGATAGTCTCTCCTTGCCTTCAGCCTTTTCCTTCCTTCTTGATTCTTTTTTTTTCCTTCTGCTTTGATCCGCCATTCCCCTTAAATAGAAAAAATTTCCCGCCGAAAACATCCTTGCCCCTCTCGGTTGTTATGACAACCTCACGCCGGCAACAGGCAGCTGGAATACTTACCGGGCGGGGTCACTCCCAGACTGGAGCGTCACCAAAGGTACCTGAAGGGCTATTTAAAACCACCCTTCCAGACAACATAATAAAGTGACAGACAGACCAGGAGGCCAACCCTACTGTCAAGTTATGTAGCCTTGCTACAGGTATATTGAACCATGGAATGATTTATAAAACTCCTAGTTCTAAACTGTGGTACAACTTGTTTGTTGGGTTCTCTATTTAATGTTAAGAGTACAACCCATAGATGAGCTTTACCTTCTGGAAAATATGTGAAGCTTATATTGGTTCCTAGCATTGTTTTTGAGAAGTTGATCGAATATAAATTGTAAAATAATACACCTAGAGGATATACATTAATGTTATGATTACTAAAATCAGGGGGGACAAAAATGATGGATTTTGTAACCTTACTGTTTCTTTAATTAACTTAAGGTTCAGTTTAGATTTAAAATCTAACATATATGGTGAACTGATACTTTTTAATATGTTTAAATCTGACTTTAGATACAACTGTTTTCACATGCGTGTCGTTTTTGGGACGTGCCCTTCAGTACTGGTTTAGCTATACGACAACGAGAAGGTGAACTGAAAGAAATGTCTGCAGACAAAGACATTTACAGTTACTCTTTGACTGTGGAAAAATATATTAGGCTAGATTTGTTAAAGATATGACAACATGCTAAATATAATCATAAAAAGTTTACAAATAGGAGGAGTTTATATAGATTATATATAACATTATGATCATAATCAAAATGATTTATTATTCCAATAGTTCATTCAGCTAAGTATGCCTACTCAAAGTCAGGAAAGCAGAGTGTGACTTACCAAATGGTGTAAAAAAAATTGCTTCCTGAGTTGAACCGCTTGCAATTAATCTGTTAAATTCACTTTGTTAGTGGCTTTGAGGATTTTGCTTATCTAGGGTAATTCTCTACAAATGCAGTGGAACCCTGAATTAATGTTCCCACATTTAGCGTTTTCTAGCATTAAACATTTTATCTTTTTGGAAGCTGTTTTTGAGAGTCAAGCTAAAGTTAGAAAATGGGATTTATTAGAAAATGTAACTAACCTTAACAAAACTGGTAATGTCATTTCTCAATGCACTTGCGCCACATGCCTGGAAGTACCTGGACTCCAGCAGAATAAAAGGTTTTGTCTTGTCTTCGCAACCACTCATGCACCAAGTTGTTGTGTAACACTAAATGCCGAGGGGTACTACAGTCTCTAGCACAAGTTACTGAGACTTGCTGGAAACCAATGTGAAGCCTTCTATTCGATCCAAGCGGTGGAGACTGCTGTCTGAAGGAGTCCTTTTGCTGCAAGACAATGACACACACTGTTAAGAACACCAAGGCTTTTCTGGAGAAACTGAAGTTTAAGGTATTGCCACATCTTTCTTATTCACCAGATTTGGCACCGTGTGATTTGCACCTTTTTAGACCACTAAAAAGACATCTGAGTGGCCGTCGATTCAAGATAGATGACGATGTGAAGGAAGCGATGCAAGAGTGGTTGCGAGGACAACACAGGCAGGTGACGCAAGTGCATTGACAAGGGGGGAGGCTACATTGAGAAATAACATTATCAGTTTTGTTAAGGTTCGTTCCATTTTCTAATAAATACCATTTTCAAACTTTAGCTTGACTTCCCCTTGTAAAAAAATAGTTCTTCCCTGACCAAGCATAAGTCTTTTAAGGTAGCATTCTCACTGCAGCACATCTGTTTTTTTTTTCTTCTTTTTTTTTGTTTGATTGTTCAAATTAATTTTGCAAGCAGTCCAATCCCAATATGAGTGCACACGGTTGTGCCACAGATACACAAAAAGCATAAAAAAAATTTTGTCAGACAGATGTGGGTTGCAGTGCTACTTCATAGCTTTCAGTACAGGAATTCTTCAGCCCCTGACAACAAAGGAAAGACATAGAAAATGAAAAATCGTTGCTGTTTCCTTACAAAAGATGTTTAAATTCTTCCTTAAAACTTGTGATTCTATGTCATTTTTGTGTTGAACACACTTCATCAAAAAGATTATATCTGTATTACACAAGTTAAAAATGGGAATTGAGCTGCAGTGTAAATGTGGCATTATTTTATTTTCAAAATTCCAACAAAATAATGAACATGCTCTGCTTCAATCTGGCTTCAGGCTCTCATGGTTTTAAAATGACACCATTACTATCAGCGACATAGCAGTATTCATGAAAATAATTAGCAAGCAGAAATGGGAAAAAGGGGCATAATAATTTCTAAAATTAACCAATCAGGACACAGTCAAATTGGGCCATAACTAGTAATCACAAAAAAAATTCAAAGAAATTTAAACACAATGAACCTAGACTGTACTAACAGGATCCTGACAAATCACTGACAATTTCTATTCTGTCAACTGTATTCCTACTATTACCGTAAATACTCATGTGTACGTTGGGTCTTGAAACCCAAAAAAATTGATCATAAAATCTGACCCGACTTATACACCTGTTCAAAAATGCGACGCTTAATTTTTTTTTTTTTTAAACATCTTATTGCTTCCTCCTGTCTCGCACCAGTTTCTCAGACACATCAAATTTTTTTGCAGCAGTGCAGTTACCAATTTCTTTTGCTACTTTTAATTTAAAACCAGCTTCATATTTTCTTCTGATCGAACGCTCCATCATAGATAAGGGATGCTCTTACAATAAAGGTGTATAAGGGTGTGAGATAGAAAAAACACAAAACAGTGCAAATGTCGCTTCAGAATAGTTCAGGTATTACCATGTGGTCACATAGGCACAATACATAGAAAAAAAAAGACATTTTGCTCCGTGGTTACTCTCTCAGGTGGGCGTTAGCATATCATAATCTCTTGGACCAATAGTGTGAGTTTTCCGCATTTGTCTTATATGACCAACATTATAAAATACCAGAAAGTATATGGTAAAATCAAGTCCCAACTTATCTGCGGTAGAACTTATCTGCTAGTATATACAGTAGTTCACTTTTCTTAGTCATTGCCTGGAAAAATGCTAAATGGGGTAGTCTACTGAACATGCACACAGTACTCTGAATGTAATTTCACTGCTGAATGTAGAATGTGAGCAGACTTTCATTATATCTTTTCTACTGCCTCTTTAATTGGCCTTTTTAATGACTAAAGTCACTTCGTATTTGAAACAGGTGAATTTAAGCCTTTGTTGTGATCAGGTAATTGGGTCCAGAAATACTAGTCTAGAGTGACCTTTAACAGATTCTAGTATCACTGTATGTCTGAGAAAAAATGGCTCCCAATCTGCATGCATCATTTACAAGGATCAACACATTTAGGAAGTGCCGTATATGCTATGTGGAAGATAGCTGGCCTAGGACAACGTGCTGCCTGCTTTCAGTCTCAGAAGTCTTGTGACTTTTAAGTGCAGATGGTCAGGCAAACAAACCCCGGATCACCAGTTGGGTCATCTTCCCTCTATTGCTCTGTAGGAATCTCTACATTTCCACACAAGACACCAGTATTTCTCAGTCTCTTGCTCTGCTAGCCCTTCAGGGTTCCCTTTCAGAGCACAAAGCATGAATAAAAATAGACCTTGGCCCAGTTTCTCTTCTTATTAGTTCCTCACCAAGCTCTTTCATCCATCTTTCAAAGGCTTGCAGGAAGAGCCGTGAAGAACAGAACTTCCAACTGGTAAAATAAAACTGCGCTTGGGAAAACATTTTTTTTCAAGAGATGTGGGTACCTAAAGCTTTGATGAATGTAGCATTTTAAAATAGGGAGCAGATGTGAAGCGATGTAAGTGAAATAATAAAATAGCTTGAAATGTCAATATAGAAAATATTATAATAAATGAAGTACACATTCAATGTATTATAAAATTAAAACCCAGTCACTTGATGCAAATCTGAACAGAACCAAACAAGAAGAAAATGTGAAAACTGCAGTGATAAAATTGACATTTACATTTCATTTTTAAAAGTGCATAAATAAATGATGTTGTGGGAGAAGGAAGGTACTGCAAAGGCAAATATACAGGGAGCTTGCAATTTCTGTGCTATTAAAATGGAAAAGTCAAGGGATACCTTATTAATGGATGGTAAATATATTGAAGAAATAACAACGAGATGGCAGAAGTGAGTAAAGTGACTACAGCAAGAGGGAATATGTTAATTTTTTTAGATTCGGATGTGGCCCTAGTCTGAAGAAAAAAAATGAGGATAACTGGCATAGCATAGTTTTCTTTTCTGCAATGTGTTATTTTCCACTCTTTTTATTGAAGCTGCACCCATCCCTTAATGAAGAGTGACAGAATGACCTACCCTAACCGTAACCCTTTTCTCCAAACGGAATATTACTTGCCTGTTCAGCATTGTGAGCAACACTACCAAAGTAAAATGTTTAATAATTTAGTAATAAGGGTATTCAGGTTAAAGTTGGGTCATAGTTCCTAAATCAATGAGTCAGTTACAAAAATAATTAACATTTATATGCGGGCCACAGTATTTATTGTTGTGACAATCTATAGCACTGTACTATCGTGTGCCATCCTGGTAGTTCCTTGTCTGAAGGGACTCCTATCCAACTGAGAACCCCAACATACATTTTTATATTCAGCAATAAGGTACATGTGGTTAAAAACTAGAAAAAAAATAAAACTCAGAACAAGAAGCAGTTTCCAGTGAGAGTTGGATTCCGCCAGGGCTGACCTTTGTCACCGATTCTGTTCATAACTTGTATGGACAGAATTTCTAGGCACAGCCAGAACGTTGAGGGGGTCCAGGTCACTGCTTTTTGAAGATGATGTTGCCCTGTTTGCTTCATCAGGCCATGATTTTCAGCTCTCTCTGGATCGGTCCACAACTGAGTGTGAAGTAGCTGGGATGGGAATCAGCACCTCCAAATCCGAGACTATGGTCCTCAGCCGGAAAAGGGTGGAGTGCCCTCTCAGGGTTGGGAGCGAAATCCTGCCCCAAGTGAAGGAGTTTAAGTATCTCGGGGTCTTGTTCACGAGTAAGGGAAGAATGGAGCGTGAGATTGACAGGCGGATAGTGACCGAAAGAACGAGATCACAAATGCAAGCGGCTGAAATGAGTTTCCTACGCAGGGTGTCTGGGCTTTCCCTTAAAGATAGGGTGAGAAGCTTAGTCATCCAAGAGGGGCTCAGAGTAGAGCCACTGCTCCTCCGCATTGAGAGAAGTCAGATGAGGTGGCTCGAGCTTCTGATCAGGATGCCTCCCTGATGAGGTGTACCGGGCACATCTAACCGGGAGGAGGCCCCAGGGAAGACCCAGGACACGCTGGAGAGACTATGTCTCCCAGCTGGCCTGGGAACGCCTCAGGATTTCCCCGGAAGGGCTAGAAAAAGTGGCCAGGGAGAGGGAAGTCTGGGCATCTCTGCTCAAGCTGCTGCCCCCGCGACCCGATCTCAGATAAGCGGACAAGGATGGATGGATGGATGGAGGTTGTCTGCCTCTACAGCACTAAATCCTTCTGTCATGCGTCTCTTTCTTTTATTGTCCTTTGCTATCAAAGGACTTAATTTCTAATCCATCTCTGGACTTGCTCCTGGGGTGATGATAGCCTTATTAAAACTGCCAGGATAAAGTTCCCAGTACAACCCCCGATAACACCACTGTCGTGCTTGAGCATGATCAGATAAAATGTGATCCCAGCCTTTACTAGATAATTAACTCCACTGTCCTTTATCTTTCCTGGGATTTTGTCATGTCAAAAGGTATAGGAAACTCACTGTATAAAAGAGTGTGAAGTGACAGATCAGATTTTAATTTTGTACAAATTTTTCTTGTATCCCATTTGTAAAGCATCATGTGGTGCTTTACAGATCAAATAAGAATGCAGTACAAAACAACATAACATGCAAGGGAATTAGAGTAGTGATTAAATGAGTGAACAAAATAATTAAACTAATTATGTAAAGTATAGTAAATCATTGAGAACCACTGAGTCTCATGATGGAGCTTGTTAATTTGCTGTCTTTAAACCAAAATATAAAACAACTACATTAAGTATCTGTAAGAGTTGATTAGTAATACAAATTAATATCAAGCTAGAGCCAACAATATTGTACTGTAAAGAGGAAAGAATTAGGATCAGTGATAGCTCAAGATGCAAATTTACATTGCAAAGATAACCCATAGAATGCAGTGTAGATGGAACAATTTTATGAAGGTATCATTAGTATTGTGTGATCAAGGAATTAAGGTTGAAGGTAAGGTTTTTAAGACAGTCATAAGACCAACAATGATGTATGGAGCAGAGACATGGGCAGTAAATGGAGAACAGGAGAAGAAGTCAGATATGGCAGATATGAATAAGTTTACATGGACGTATGGAGTTACAAAAAAGGACAGAATAATAAATGAGACCATCAGACGTACAACAAAAGTGGAAGAGATATATATGAAAGTATCAGAAATTAGCCTGAAGTGGTATGGATATGGAATGAGGAGAGATAATGAATACATGGGGAATAGAATGATGGGAATGGAAGTACAGGGGAAGAAAAAGGGAGGATGGCCAAAGTGGAGGTGGACAGATAAAGTAAAAGAAGACTTGAAGAAAACTTTTTTGATTGGCAAGGAGGTGCAGGACCAAGCTGTTCGGAGAGGGTTGATTAAGTTCATCGACCCTACACAGAAGCGGGAAAAGATGAAGAGGAAGAAGAAAGAGGAAGGAATTAGCTTTAAAAGAATTAAGCACATGGATCTATCAACTGCAAATGTGGAAAAGATGTGTTTGTAATCCCAATTTTAACTGTATGTCCAATGGGGCCATAAAGACAGAACTAGGGAGAGACCTCCATAGGGGACATGCAGCAAAGATCAATGAGCCTTTGCCATGAGTAGTACTGTGGAACTTTGGAGGAACTGTGGAAAAGAACAAATATTTAAAAATGAATATAACTCTGAAAGCATATTGTGTGTAACCAAGACAAGGGAGATGTAGTCACTGCATTTGATCCAATTCAGTACACAGAAAGCCGCACTTCAGATCTGTTGTAATTTGCCAGTAATTTGTGCAGAAAACCACTTGCTGTGCAGTGAAGTGCAGTGAAGGCAAGTCAAAGTGTACAGCATGGGGAGGCAGGATTAGAATCTAAAATGGTTTAGAAATCATACAATAAAATTTTGATTGCAGCCATGTGGTGGTTCATACAGCATTCTCTCAATTATGACTATAAGACTGGAAAATAATGGGGCATGTTGGAATAATCTGGGGTCAGCAAAATATTATCAATCTCTTTGATTTCAGCTGGTTTTCAAACAAGAAGCAAATCTTTTTCCTAGAGTATTTCATTGTAGGAAGTTATCGTGCTGTATATCCATGCACTGATGTCATTGAGTCATGTACCACGACCAAAAAGTGATCTTGAAAAGCAGGCTATCATTAGTATACAAATAGAAGTGAGATAAACGTCTTGTACATCTCTCCAGTCAGTCATATTCTTAAGCTATCAGTTTGGCTTACTTAAACTCACAGCTAAAAACATAGCAATAAGTGAATAATGCAGAAAAATATTCTGTCTTTAATCATGATTATTTATGAGAACAGAATAATAAGTTTTCATGCCAGTAAACCTGTTAAATAAAAAAATGTACTTTTATGTTATGAAAAGCCTGTATAAGGTTGAAAGAGTAAGAAATTAGAATGAAAATTTTGAACACTGGCCACTCTAGTAACTTCTTTATTGTATAATAGCATAATATTTATTTAATGTTTGTCTGTAAGAGTCAACACTGCTAATGTAAGAACCTCAGTTTTACAAATGCAGTGTCTGATGTTGTAAACCAAATAAACAGTATCACTGAAAAATTATTTGATACAGACTGAAAAGCATCACAATCCTGAAGTTTCCTTGCACCAAAAGATATACATTTATAATTTGTTATATAAGAAAACAGATGATATGCTCATGCTATTAAAAAAAATATTGCATAGGTGCTATTTCTTTTTCTTCGGTTATATTCTTAAATAAAAGCACACTTGTTTTGTTATACCTTTTTGTGAAAGTGTTCATTTGATATTTGGATGTCAGTCTTCATATATTATATACTTCACGTCAGCATTTTGTCATTACTACTATAACATGAAAAAGTTTCTGTTTTAGTTATATGTTTAACATTTCTTGACTCACATTTCCCATCAACCTACATTTACACCAGTCATTGCAGACACGTAACACACATGAAATGTATGTATTCCAAATAACGATATATTATTTATCCTATACAACTCCAGGCACCGAACTCCCAGATACACACCCTTCAGCTCTGAGAATTTTGAGTCCAACTTCAGATACCTCGGTGGGGGGTGAGTGAGCAGGCTGCTTGCTGCCTGTGCTGATTGACACATTTGCAAAACAAAGACACTATCAACAAGGTGCAAGGGAATTTAATGTGGCCCCATTCTAGTGTTAATGAATTTAAAAGGATGCTGCAGTGAGAATGACATATTTATAATCCTTACTGCTGCAATATTCTGATATTGACTGCAAAAAAAGTAATGCGTACAATTACAAGGGGACACTCACCCAGAGTCTTTCTGCATCTGGAATACATTAGGAAAACTTCATGTACAGAAAATGTCAAAAAAGTGGGATTGTCCACTTGCCCAGCACTCAAGTGCCACACCAAAGCAATGCCTTTCCTTTGCCATCTTCCTCTATCCATCTCTCACTGTCTCTTACTCTTAACAAGTTTCTTTCTCCTCATTGATTCTTCACCGCCGAACTGCCCTCCTGACTCCATACTCATTTACCTCTTTGCCCTTCAGCGACTGTAAACCTCTATCTAAGGTCATTTCTAGAATTAGGAATACCTCCAGTAGACATTTCAGACTAGATCTCCATGGGTCATTGTGCTAGAGCTCTCAAGCAGCTTTTCTTTTCCACCACCATTATTTCCATCAATCAATAAAAAAACTGATTATGGCCTGAAGCAGTTGCTGTCAGTCAGTGACTCAGTTCTTGTCTAACAGAAGTTAATCAGGAATTTCTATTTCCTCTTCATGAGCTTCCAGAAGGGAACCAAACACACCAGCCATGGTACAACACAGAGATAAATGTACTTCCACTAGAAACATATACTAAGTTATTAGATCTTCATCATTTTAAATACAGTCACATTTTCTTTCATTAAAGCAAAATAAAAAAGGTGTGTGTAATTATATTTATTGTTTAAAAAAATGTAAACATAAATGATGGCCTTTGTTAAAAAGCCAATATCTGTACAAGCAACAAATATGAAAAGGTAAATATTACCTTATAGATTTTAGGGTCATTATTGTCACATGTACAGAGTACAGCGAAACTCTTAAGCTACATGTCCTAATCAACCTGCAACCCATCACCACTTTCCGCCACCAAAATTAGTGAGCATAACTACCTTATCTTGAAACTTCAGTCTTCCTTACCTGAAAAATCTCAGAACCCATTAGTGTTAGTTTATGTAAAGTTCACGTTTTTCTGTGATTGTTACATGAAGAGTATTTTGTGTAGATGCCTCGTAGTGTACATAAGAT
Source organism: Polypterus bichir lapradei (assembly GCA_026402145.1). NCBI lineage: Eukaryota > Metazoa > Chordata > Cladistia > Polypteriformes > Polypteridae > Polypterus > Polypterus bichir. The sequence goes on along the minus strand of JANRMT010062790.1, from coordinate 61,978,542 downwards.
CATTAAAAGGATTTTTAATATGCTGTTTTGAATTGACAATGAGTTTATCTTCTGATTGAAGTGATCCCCACAAGAAATGTAGACCTGAGCATCTATTTATCTCTTTGCATTCATTACAAGGACAAAAGTCAATTAACTTGTTTATTTCCAGGAAAGTTCACCATGAGGCTTTGTGGAAATGGTGAATAAAAGTGTTGGCATCCATATTGACTCGTGTTTCGCACAGTGAAATGAGCCATTTGTGTATTGGTACACCTGCTGTGTTGTGGTATAATCTTATTTGTCCATGTATATATATTTTTCAGTTCCATAGCCTTGTGTAAAAATGTATAACTACATTACATATCAATAAAGTTATCAAAATATTTAAATTCAATGTTATTTGCTACCATAATATTTTTTAGTTATTTTACAGCATATACTGTATCATATTAAGGAATGCTTCAATATAAAAGTTTTCTACATTTTTTTGTGTTTGATGTGCATGCAAAAGTGACACATTTTTTACATATCTGCATATAATATATGTATCTTTATATATAACTAACTTTACTTTGCAGGAATTCAAGCTGGACTGTGAGTGTAAATCAGCGATAAAGGCAGCAAATTTGCATATCCCTGACATAACTAATCCATGTCTCTCTCTCTCTCTCTCTCTCTCTCTTTCTCTCTCCTTCTCTTTGTCCTTAGTGTTTATGTTCATGCATTTGTTGCATTATTTTTAATACTAATTTTGGGTGCTGTTACAAGACACATTAGTGGATTTTCCATTTTTGTGTTTTCCATGCATTTGTGATGTGCCTTAGTGTGAAAGTATTTGTGGTGATGTATGTTTTGGTCCTTGTGCAAGGCAATATCAGATATCAGGCCAAGAAAGAATGTGAGCCAAAAATAAGTACAGGCAAGAGCAGGAGGCAAGGTAACCTTTAACACCATTAACTGATTTGTTTGAAAAAGGCACTATCTTCATGGTCATTTGTGTTGGAATGTTTTTCCAAATGTAAAATTTTGTATATATCTAACCTTTGGAAAATGTAAGCTGGAAAGTAAACATATTCCAGCTCTTCATTGTTTTGAAGAACATGTGTGTTGTATGTCTTTGTGAATTCTGCGTCATGTTGTAGGTTTTTGTGGCTTCCTGATGGTTCCATGATGAAATTCAAATCAAAGAAGTAATGTAATTTATTTTATGCTTATCAAAGTGTGGTAAGGGGGAGGGTGGGGGTTTTGGAGGCTATTTATTGTAATCTTTTAAAAAGGTACGTTAACCAGAAAAGTTTTGTTTATTAAAATTGTGCTATTAATCCCAATAGAAAAGATATTACTCAAAGTTCATATTATGCAGAGATTGAGAGACATTAGTTTGTGTTCTTATTAAATCAGCTATTCATTTTAAGATTACGTTCCCTTTTCTTGTCCCCTTAAAGAGGGGTTTTCATGTTATTTTTGTAGTAATGTCTTTTTTCTGCAGCTGTCACTGTACTTGGGGAATAAGATATTAAATGACATTGCTAATAAAATAAAGGACATTTTTAAAAACCTTGCAGCTCATATACAGTATTCTGTACATTGCCAACGGGATTAAACGTTCAACTTTTTAAATTTATTTCTCTTATAAAATCTGCCCATTTATTTGAGAGATTGAGGCTTCAGAGAGCAGCTGCTCTTCTACTTCCATCAGGCAAGTTAGCTTTGCCTGGACTAAAATTTCGAATTTAAATAAAACTCATTCTCTCTACCTGGTATCTGATATTTCTATTTTAATTTATGATGTTATTTTTTATATTGCCTAATGTTTGATCACTTGTCTTTGATTACCAGTGAATGTGTTAATGGTTGCAACTCTTGCAGACATCCGAGACACTGGTGCCAAACCTGTGATGGTCTATATCCATGGAGGATCCTACATGGAGGGAACTGGAAATATGATTGATGGAAGTGTTCTGGCCAGTTATGGAAATGTCATAGTCATTACCCTAAACTACAGGGTTGGAGTACTAGGTAAGTATATCTGGGATTTTTAATTTTAATTGTAACATCTGATATGATATAATAAATAATAGCTGTATTAAACAGACATTTTTAAGCTTATCTTACAATATTTCAAATGTAATGACTTATCGTGGAAAAGTAATTCTAAGCTTCATGTGAATTCTGCTCACAGTATTCCCTTTCAAGCAATGACACCAGCTTGGAGACATTTTTGTTCACATATGTGCTCAGATATACTCAGTGTGATTCTTGAACCAAACATTTTGTTACTAGTTGCTGTTGTTGTTTCGAAAACTTGCTGAAATAATTTTCAGGATTTTGAACATTTGACTGCCACTTCCCTGTTGTCAAGAGAGAAGAAACTAAGCTACTGGAGCTGGACATTCCCTTATAATTAATTTAGTCTTTTCTTAACTCTGTTGCAGCTGCTACAGTACATATACTTTACGCTTTGTGATGATACATATTGCACACGGAACATTAAATAAAGTTTATGACACAAGTGTCCTCACCCAAGGATGTGTACTATCCCATTTCTACAACTTTCAGTCTACATCTGTTAGTTATCCTTTACATGTAGGAAAGCAAATTAATATGTTTTGTTATTTTCAACTTTTTTAAGAAATCAAAAACAAGCAACTCATGTAATTCAGGATAAAATGCTAGTAGTATTCTTTAGATTTTGACATGCATTTCCATATTATCCTAGGGACTGTAGGATTTAAAAAAAAAATTAAATTCTACACATTGTTTCAAATACTGGCACTACAGTTACATAATGATTCCTGTCCAGTGTTTTGTCCTTGTTGAATTTGCTTATTTTCTGTGTTTTTATTTTATTTTTTGTAACTTCTGTACTTCACTTTCCTCCAAAATCCTAAAAATATACAGTAGATATTAGGTTGATTGTACATGATTCTTGAGTTGGACTAATATCTAATTCAGAGTTAATCCTTACCATGTGAGCATTATAGCCAAAGTAAACCCAAATGGCCTGCAAAGCCTATAATGAAGAAAGTGTATTTTCAAAATGTTTTTGGGTAGCTTACGCAGAAACATGGAACTTTATGCTTGAAATCACAGCAATAGAACACTATATCCAGTATGGTCCAGTATGCTGTTTAATGTTGATTTAATGTTAAAACTATCGTGAATCTTACCCATTTAACACAATATGTGATGTTCAGTAGTATGCATTAGTGGCCAAATTCAGTGACTGAATCAAAGAATCTACTATATGAAGGACCCCCATTCACAGTAAAGCTCACATTTATTTGAAAGCGATGTTAGAATTTTTAGATACTTGAGCATATTTTGGTTTGTTTTTGTGTGTATCTCTGTACTTTTTCATTCCACCTAGTGGGTCTGCTGGTACTGACATCATTTAATGTGATACTGGCAGCATACTGAAAATGTTTTTGGTGGCATAGACTGAAAGCACCAGCAAAAAATATATTTTGTGGGCAGCAGAAATTGTGAAGTTCTTTCACTTTATTAGCTGGCAGTGTTAAACATAAAGGACACAAGTTTTTATGACACAACCTTTTTCATTTTGGGAGGACTTAACTAGAATTGAAATCACAGACTGAAATGTCAAAATCTTTTTTTTTTCCCCAAAAAATGGTCTAAATAACAGTGGCTATTGAAAGACAGGGAGGATTCTAAAAATCAAAACAGCTTAATCAGTTAATTAATAAATACAAATGTAAAAAATAATATATTTCTGCTGGAATTGTTGCTGAAAAAAAAGCAAAGGAAATAAGAAATCAGAATTGAAAATTACTGTGTATAGATACAAAAACAAACCCAAAAATGTACCATGCATGCAGTCCTAACATGTTCTGTGTCATGGCATTCCATGTTTCATTGCTTTGGGGAAAATAGTTTCACTGCTCTTGTTGTTTTTAGGGAAACAGATATATATGGATATTTTGGTGCTATAACTGTTTTCAACTAACAATATTTTAAAATAAGTTACCTGCTAGTATCAGTGGTACAGCTGTCAAAAAGCAGTATTAAAAAATTCTGATTAAGTCAAACATTTGGCTTTGTTGTGTAGTCAGTACAGTATAAAAAGTCACATTTCCTACATAAGCCATGTGTTAAGCTGCTGAATGGCACTTCTTTTTCCTTAATTACAGGAAGATGCATCTGTGAAGAGGTTGGTTTATAATGGAAAAAGCAAGCAACCCCCCTTGCAGTGTTACAAACACATTCTACCGAGTAAAATGCTTATACTTATCTGAATGTTATAACATTATTATTTTTTTAATTACTGAGCTCTATTTGTGCATATATATGAATATGAATTTTAAATGTGTTTATTCCCGTGTTTACTTGCAAAAGTAGTATTCCGTGTAATACTACATATGCCGGCATCTGATGTACAGTATTTATATTGCATAGAAATAATTCAATCAATTGTCCTTTATACAAGGAAACCACTTTGTTCTGATTACCTTTTTCATTCATTAAAAATCCTTTCTGGTCTAAAGGAAAACAAAAAAGCGACACAGGAAATCTAACAGATTTTGTAATATTTACTGTTTCCGGTAAACATTACAGAAAAGTACCATGCAATCACATTAATTAAACATTTGCTTAAGTGTATAAATAGTTTTGCCATGATCAATCAAAAATAATGATTCAGAACTTCAGAAATTTTCTAGATTTTTGTCTTTCATGAAGTCTTGGGGGCAAACAGCAAAATGTTGCCATTTCAGAGCAAATTGTGTAGCAAGTTAAAGTGCACAAAGTCTGTATTTTACTCCAAAATGAAGGTCAGTCTTAGACCTTTCTGCATGGTTTGACTGAAAATCACCCAGGATAATGTCTTAAGTGAATTTACACTACACTCAAAAGCAATATTACAGCTGCAAAGTTATCCCCACAAAGTAATGAATAGATTAAAAATGCACTTGTCTCTTGTAATAATCAATGCACAAACATGCACAATTGTAAAATATATGCATATACATTGCAAAAGTAGAATTATAAAGAAATTACCTTACCATCCATACAATTACAGCTGTATGGTTATAAGACTGTCTTTCGTCAGCTATGCAGGACCAGGCTACCATTTCCTCAGCTAGCAGCAAGTCAATGGGATACCATCATTTACTCATTTGAATCAGAAACATAAAAGTGAGTTCCATGAAGTTTGTAGAAAGGATGTGATGTAATTTACCACTCTAAAGATAGTGATATGCTTTGCACCGCATGCAGCCTCTCTTTGTGGTTCATATTGACTCCTAGGAAGAGGTCTAAGTAATTAAAAATATACCTATACTCCACATACAGCCATTTTGTTGAGTCAACTGAGTTGGATTTGGAGTTATAGACTACACCATACCTTTCTGATAAATTCATGAAGTTTTGTTTGCAAATTTCACAATGTTTAGCTTCACTTTTACCAGTTTTTCTAAAACTCAAGGCTAGATGCAATTCTAGGAAAACCAGTTAAACATTAATAATATATTAATATATGCATTGGGTAGCTTTTGGAGAAAAATTTGCATGAATAGTGGAAATTGTTTAGGAATGTAAATTGAAATAATGTCTTAAACATAACATTGAAAATGAAATAAATGCATTAAATTAGCTAGTCGCATTTGGAAGCCTTAACATATACTTACATACAGTAGATATGAAGATGTGTGCACCAGAACATAAGGAGAATTATACAGAATTCACTTTCTGTCAGTTAATTTTACATATTGCAGTCTTTGTATTGCCTTATTTATTCCTGACTTTCTGTTTCATTAATTAAAAAACAAGTAATTTTAAAATTAAGGTGACATTTGCAGATAATGGAGAATGTGTGCTTTGACTCTTCACAGAGAACATCAAATTATGGTCTGACTTCAGTAACATGAGAAATTGTTATCAAGCAACATTGATTTGAGCCAGATATTCCTAATAAGGCAGTGTACCAAAAACAAGGCAGTAAACCAAAATAATACACAACTTATTTTAGCAAAGTAGTAAGACTGCCAGATAACAGTGTCAAAGGAAGATGAAAATCAGGTTGTATAAGCCAAATCTGATAAAGTACGCTCCTTTGCAGTACACAGAGCATATTCAGTAGTCTAATTGGAAACAATTTTAAGGTACTGGAACAAATGAAGAGGAACATCTTCTGTAGGCAACATGTAATACTGTAATTAGTATTTTAGAAATGAAAAGCAATTAATAATTTGAGCTGAAACAGGCCTAGGGACAACTTTTACATTAAGTGGGTAAATTAACTGTAAAATATATATTACAAAAGCACCCATGAAGTTACATATGTAGTTCATAATGGTATCACACTCCAGCAAAGTTGTGTGAAGTGCACACTGAGGTTTTTGACATGATCCTAGATCAAAGGATATGCTGTTAAAAAGGAATTGTTTGTCTTTTTCTCAGGATAATATAAAAGAATTTAGAGATCTGATTGTCACAACATTTAAACTTTCTGTTTAGGGTCCTGAAAAATTTCTGATGTTGTCAACTTTTTATTTCTCTTGCTTCGGTCACAAAGTGTGAAAACATTTTTTAAATGCTTAAATAAACACAACATTGCAAAATAGCAATGTTAGATATGTTTGCATTCTCAATAGAACATTTCTTTTTTTATAAATGTTTCCATCATCACTTTTTAACGTTTCATAATAATACAAAATGTTTAGTAGACTTAATATGACTTGGTAGACTTAATATAACTCAGCAGTATAGCTCAGAGGCCAAGGGTCTGCGTTGGTATCTGGAAGGTTGCTGGTTCAAATCCCATTACTGCCTGAAGGGACCCTACTCCATTGGGCCCTTGAGCAAAACCCTTAACCAGAAAATTGCTCTGGATGCTGTATGGTGGCTGACTGTGCACTTTCACCTCCAAAGGTCATGTGAAAAGAGAATTTCCCCTCGGCATTAAAAAAGTATATAAAAAAAAACCTTCCCTGCAAATGCATTTTTTGTTAGTAATCCTTCTTAATAAAGATTTTAAAAAATGTTCAGTACAACTCAACTTTGCAGAAATAGTATATATTTAATGCTGTGCAAAAAATTTTTGAAACAAAAGAGTACCTTTTATCACTTCTCTTCATAAACATGATTACTCATCCGCTCTCCAGAGCATGTCAATTTCACTATCCTGTGGGGATGACTTAATTACCACTTCCAGGCACATTAAACATTAACAAAGTGTCTTTCTGTGCCAAAATGAAGAAGGTACTTTGAATTGCATTTAAAACCCATCTCAATATACATGGTTTGAAAATATCCTGCTATTATATACATTTAGACATAAATTTTAAGATGTCTGGTAAACAACTTACAATGAAGAATCATGCACTCTTGTGTTATTTTAGGCAGATGTATTTTTTTATTCTCACCTTGATGGACATTTCTGCAGTTTCATATTGGTGAATTAAATCTTTTAAAAATTACTTTTTAATGACTTTGAAAGGGTAAACTACATATTATTAACATGGCATAGTAGATTTGCAACCTAATTTTGATTCAAAAATATAACAAAGGTCAAAATCTGTATAAGTCCTCCTTGCCAAATTGAGTGTCTTTAAACTACTGAATCTTTTATAACAGTGCAGGTACCAAACATTTAAATTGACCATTAGAAGAAGTCTCTTTTTAGACTGCCATAGTATTTTTTGTTTCTTGAGAAATGATGTGCAGTGAACCATGGCGATAATATGCACCTTGTAAGAAAATATAAATATAGTTTGTTTAACCAGTTATCATTTTGAGTAGTATGCATTTATAGACAGAAAACTCTCACATGCTCTATAGCCAACCAAAATATAAAATCTTAGCCTGCACTGGTTCTAATGTTGGGCCTACTGTCGTTGGGCTATGCCTTGTATATATTACAGTTGGGCAGTTGGGAAGGGACCTCATTCTAGCCACTGGCCATTTTAATCTTTTGGTTAAAATACTGCATTCATGGCTATAAATGAGAGTAGCTGTGTAAAAAGCTTAACCTCTGTTTTCTGGTAGAATGCCATCAGTATTGTGCCAGTGATCTGTTGGTTAACTTTACAGACTTCTTTACCCTCATTTATTAACATTTTATTGTTAATTTAAAAACCTAGAAATGGTAGTTGCACTAATCAAACAGTTTCAGTTAACTTCTTCAGCAAACCAACATTATTCTGTAGGCCATCTGAGTTTTACTACTGTAACGCTGTCATACTCAAATATTCTAGCTGACCTGTTCCTATTATTAGCACAATCAATAAACATTTCACTGACAAAATTTTCTGGAAAAAAAAAAAAAATCATTAATGCAATTTGCTAGGCTCTGTACAAAATTCCTATTTAAAAAATAAATTATGAAGATATTTCTAGACAATAACACACATATCGTAAAAACATTACCAAAAGCAGTTTTTAATATTATGGTAAAAAACAAATGATAAAAAATGACACAAGGTAGATTATAGTCATCACTCCATTTTTAAACAATTGTATAATTTAATTAAATATAACTTATGATTTGTCCAAGTACATGATGATGGTGTAGTGATTATCACCATACTGTTTCCTTGCAGAGAATGCATGTTCAGTGTGGATATTCTAATGGTGGTATTACTTTTTCCATATCCCATAGGTGAATGTGTTAGCCAACCCAGTTTGAAAGAATGTGGGCTTCCATTTGATGCCTCACATCTGCCATCGTTTCCTGCATTGTATAGATCATTATCATGCATTGGATTAATCAGATTGCAAAAATAGATGGATAGGTGAGTTATTCTATAAAGGAAGGTGCTAAAATGTCATCGTTTACTAGGATGGGGATATATTGTGCCTGTCAAGAACTTTAAAGGTTCAAAAGCAGGTATTTTTTATGAATTGAGCAACAGTATATTGAAGTTTAAACAAAAGAATCTTCAGACGTAGCCAGGTTTGTTAAGGTAAACAATCAGAGATGGATCATCTATATTTAAAGAGTTCACAAAACCGTTGTCACTACAAAAAAACAAATTTTGAAAAACTATGTGCGCAAGAACTTAGTCTCTTACTAGACCTTGATTTTGGAGCAACATCTGAACACTATTTTAGCCTTGTAATTGTATATAATGTGGCTACTGTAATTTATAGGTCCTGTGGCACATCAATTACATACCTAGAAACTACTATAAAAAGGAGATACATAAAAGTGAAAGAGCCGAAGCCACACCTTGGTGACCTTGTTTAATTTGAAAGAATACACATTAATTTTTTGGACGTGCTCCATGCCTGGGTATGTCAGAGGACTGGGACTTTGTGAAGTGTGGTCCAGCCTCAAGTGGGGAGGCAAAATGGGGGGGTAACTAGGGGGGGAGAAGAAGAGAGCAAGCTATCTCAAAATGACAACAAAAGTTCAGAAGCCATGTCTCCAAGACCGGACAGTTAACTTTGTGAGCTGGAATGTTAAAGGCCTGAATCACGAATTAAAGTGAAAGAAAGTATTTTCTCACCTAACAGGTCTAAATGCTAAAATAGTGTTTTTACAGGAGACCCACTTATCAAGTAAGAATCAGTTTCGGCTGCACAAAGACTGGACTGGTCAAATATTCCATTCCAGCTTTATAAAGAAAACTAGACGTGTGGGAATTCCTATACATAGAACAGTCTCATTTGTAGTATCAGATGTAGTATGTGATCCTGAAGGGAGGTATGTGATTGTCATATGTAATTTATTTAACTGTAAAGTGATTTTGATAAATGCACCCAAAGTCGATGATATAGGGAATTCATGCAAAATATACTGTATTTGTATCCATTCCCAATGTGAACATTCACAAAATTATAATGGCTAGGGACTTTATTTGTATTTTAAATCCACACCTAGATAGATCTACTGCCACAGGGGCGATGACATCTAACACTGCAAAGACAATTACACAGTTTGTAACTGACCACAACTTATCAGACCCCTGGAGATTTCTAAACCCAAACTCAAGAGCATATTCCTTCTACTCACCAGTGCATCACTCGTACTCAAGAATTGATTATTTCTTTGTAGACAACAATTTCCTTGCCTACGATTAAATCTTGTAAGTATGATGCTATTGTTATTTCTGACCATGTCCCTTTGATTTTGGAGCTAAAATCATTATGCCCCACATACTCTTCTCGCAGCTGGTGTCTTAATCCACTTTTATTAGCAGACAAGAACTGTACAGAATTTATATCCAAGCAAATCAATATTTTCTTAGAGACAAATACATCCTCAGAGGTTTCTGCAGGAATATTCTGGGAAACCCCGAAGGCCTTCTTAAGAGGATAGATTATCTCATATCTTTCCCACAGAAATAAATTAGAAATCAAGAAGGTATTAGAGCTAATCAGCAAAATTTCTAGAATAGATCAAGAACACGCCAGGTGTCCAAGTGAGCCACTTCATAGGAAAAGGCAGGCTCTGCATTCAAAACTCAACCTCTTAGCAACTAAAGAAACTGAACAACTCATATTTAAATCAAGACATCATTATTATGAACATGGAGAGAAAGCTCATCTTAGCTCAACAAATCCACAAGCAAGAATTGCAATGGAATTCCAGTAATCACCAACACAAACAGGGACAAAATCATTCACCATACAAAATATAATGCACACATTAAAAGACTACTAAAAATCTTCATATTCTATTGAGTTTAAAGAAGACAAGACACAATCTAATGCATTTCTGGATGCATTACAGATACCACAAATAGATACTCTTAGTGCAGAGGAATTGGATAAACCTCTCTCACTATCAGAATTACTAGATATTATAAACTCACTTCAGAGTGAGAAAGCAGCAGGCCCTAATGGCTTCCCTGCCAAATTTTATAAGAAATTCTCAACTCAGCTAGCTCCCCTTCTATTACCAACATTTACAGAAGCTAGAAAAAATAAATTTCAATCTCAAACTTTTCACCAAGAATTAATTATCGTCTTTCTTAAACAAAATAAGGACTTATTACAATGTGCGTCATACAGACCAATATCACTTCTGAACAATGATTTTAAGATACTTTCCAAAGTCCTAGGTAGAAGGATTGAGAAAGTACTGCCTTCAGTAATAACACAAGACCAAACTGGATTTATTAAAGGCAAACACTTAGCTTCCAATCTTCGACTCCTGTTTAATGTAATATATTCAACCACAAAATCAAACACCCTGGAGATATTATTATCGATGGATGCAGAAAAAGCATTTGATATGGTCTAATGGAACTACCTTTTCACTACATTGGAGAAATATGGGTTTGGCCGAACATTTGTGCATGGATCAAACTACTCCATACCAATCCAGAAGCTTCAGTTTGTCTTAACACCATTAATTCAGAATAATTTAAACTAGAACGTAGTACCAGACAAGGATACCCCTTGTCACCACTACTTTTGAGCCACTGGCAATTCACTGTCGAAATGCTTATGAGATAAAGGGGATTATCAGAGAAGGACTGGAACAGATAGTTTCTCTATATGTAGATAATATGGTACTGTATATATCAGATCCACAAAATACTGTGCCTGCAGTCCTAACAGCACTAATACATTTTCAAAAGATTTCTGGTCTCAGAATCAATTTGAATTAAAGTGTGCTCTTCCCACTGAATTCTCAAGCATGTAATATTAGATTGGACACCTTCCCTTTATCATCGCAGATCAGTTTAAATACCTAGGGATAAACATCACAAGTAAACATAAAGTTCTTTATCAATAAAATGTTGCCGTCTGTATGGAAAAAATTAAGCAAGACTTGCACAAATGGTCAACCCTTCACCTCACTTCAGCTGGAAGAATTAACATTGTTAAGATAAACATCCTTCCTAAGCTTCTCTTTTTATTTCAAAACTTTCCAATATACATCAATAAATCATTTTTAAGAAAGTTAGATTCAACCATTACCTCATTTATTTAGAATTCAAAACATCCACATATCTAAAGGATGACCCTACAAAGACCTAAGGCGGAAGGTGGCTATAAAAACATGGACACAAATAGATGAACATACACAGGCTTAGTCCACAATAGAAATAAAATCCTGCAGTACTTCTTTATATTTCTTGCTTTGCACCCCAATAAATACAAGTTATCGCCAATATACTAACAACCCAATTGTGCTTCACTCACTCAGAATATGGGACCAATGTAGGAAGTATTTTAAGATAGAGAAGCTTTTATCTGTGGCACCTCTGCATGAGAACCACCTTTTTCTACCCTGTCAGACGCATGCAGTTTTTAATGTCTGGAAAACATTCAGGATTAAATCACTTAGAGAGCTGTACATAGACAACGTCTTTGCATCCTACAAACAATTACACTCCAAATGTAACTTTCCAGCAACACATTTCTTTCACTACCTTCAAATTAGAAATTTTGTTAAACAGAACCTGCCCAATTTTCAAAAAAAAGTGTACTCTTTCCCGTGAATTCTCAAGCATATAATATTAGATTAGATACCCTACCTTTTATCATTGCAGAACAGTTTAAATACCTAGGGGTAAACATCACAAGTAAACATAAAGCTCTATATCAGCAAAATTTCGCCGTCTGCATGGAAAAAATTAAACAAGACTTACATAGATGGTCAACCCTTCATCTCACACTAGCTGGAAGAATTAACACTGTTAAGATGAATATTCTTCCTAACCTCCTTTTTTTATTTCAAAACATCCCAATATACATTAATAAATCATTCTTTAGGCAATTAGATTCGACAATAACATCATTTATTTGGAATTCAAAACATCCACGCATCAAAAGAGCGACCCTACAAAGACAAAAGGCAGAAGGCGGCATGGCTCTACCTAACTTCCTGTTTTATTACTGGGCAGCAAATATACAAGCGATAAAAACCTGGACACAAATAGAACAACATACACAGGCATGGACCACAATAGAAGTAAAATCCTGCAGTACTTCTTTGTATTCCTTGCTCTGTGCTCCAATAAACACACGCTATCGGCAATATACAAATAAACCAATTGTGCTCCACTCACTTAGAATCTGGAACCAATGTAGAAAGTGGAGAAAGTATTTTAAGACTGAGAAGCTTCTATCTGTGGCACCTCTGCAAGAGAACCACCTCTTTCAACCTTCACAAACATATGCAGTTTTTAATATCTGGAAAAAATTTGGAATTAACTTGCTTAGAGATCTTTATATAGACAACGTCTTTGCATCCTATGAACAATTACATTCCAAATTTAACATTCCAGCTACACATTTCTTTCACTATCTTCAAATCAGGAGCTTTTTTAAACAGAACCTTCCAGATTTTCATCATCTTGTACCCTCATCTATGCTGGAAAAAATATTGCTCAATCTCAAGGACTTAGACTCCATCTCTACAATATATAAAATCATTTTACAATCCCTCCCTTTCAAAGATCCAAGAGGACACTGGGAAAAAGATCTCTCAATTAATATATCAGAAAAGGAGTGGAAAGTAGCAATGCAGAGAATTCACTCGAGCTCCATATGCGCAAAGCATACAATTATACAACTTAAAATTATATATCGAGCACATCTGTCTTGACTAAAACTCTCCAAAATGTTTCCAGGGCATGATCCAAACTGTGAACGTTGCAACCAAGTCCCAGCCTCACTAGGTCACATGTTCTGGTCCTGCACCAAATTAACATTATTCTGGACAAAAAATTTTAATTACCTTTCAGATATCCTTGGACTCACAATCCCTCCTAACCCTTTAACAGCTGTGTTTGGGGTTCTTCCAGAGGGGCTTAAAGTGGAGAAAGACAAACAAAATCTGATTGCATTCACTACACTTTTGGCACGCAGACTTATTCTGATAAACTGGAAGAACCCAAACTCTCCTATTTTAAGTCAGTGGGAAACCGATGTGTTATATTATTTGAAATTGGAAAAAATCAAATACTCAGTTAGAGGATCCGTACAGACATGGCAGGATCTAATCAGTAATATTTTAAAATAAGTTCATAAAGCACAGAGAATTTATTGATTTAGGTATGTTTACAAGCCTTAAATTTAACGCCGTTCGGCTTGCTCTCTCTCTCAAGGGTGGGGATCGATCTGTTCTTAACTCAATTTTTCTTTTTGTAAAAACTTGATTGCTTTGTATGGATTGTAATAAAATTAATAAAAATAAAAATAATAAAAAAAAAAAAAACATTTTACAGACCCTTCCTTTCAAAGATCCAAGAGAACAGTGGGAAAAGGATCTCTCACTCAACATCTCAGAAAAGCAGTGGAAAGTAGCAATGCACAGAATTCACTTGAGCTCCATATGTGCAAAGCATAGAATTATTCAAATCATAATTATATATCGAGCGCATCTCTCTTGTTTAAAATTGTCCAAAATGTTTCCAAGGCAAGATCCAACCTGCGAAAACTGCAATCAAGTTCTGGCCTCATACGGCCACATGTTTTGGGCCTGCACCAAATTAACATCATTCTAGACCAAAATCTTTAAATACCTGTCAGACAGCCTTGGTGTCACAATCCCTCCTAATTCACTAAAAGATGTATTTGGGTTCTCCCAGATGTGCTTAAAGTGGAGAAGGACAAACAAACTGTAATTGCCATTACTACACTACTGGCACATAGACATATCTTGTTCAATTGTAAGAATCCTAACTCCCAGTGGGTAACTGATGTTACATACTATTTGAAACTGAAAAAAAATCAAATTCTTATTTAGAGGGTCTATAGAAAACTTTTTCAAAACCTGGCAGGATCTAATCAATAACATCTTAGAATAAGCATTTAAATTAAGGAAGCAGGTTCTCTCCCCTCTTTTACTTCATTTATCTTTATTCATTTATTAATCTATCTATTTGCTTATTTTTAGTAGCTTTAAGTTTTACTCTGCTAGACTAGCTCTCTTTCTCATGGTTGGGGGTTGGTTTGTTTTGAACCTTTTTTTGTTAAACTTGAGTTATTTGTTTGGAATGTTATTTGATTTTAATAAAATAAAAAAAAATGCATATTAATGTAGCATGCAATAATTTCCAGATGCAAGTTCAGAATAGAACTGAGAACAAAATTGCCAGTTCCTGGATTTTATAGTCATTTGCGGAAAGAGGCTTGTCCAGGAGGGTGGACAATGAAAGCAGTGTCAGTGGTGGAATGACTGTCAGTCTTTCGGTCTGCAGGTGGAAGAGAGAAAACATTAGACCACAGCGCCAACCCCTGATTTTGCAGGTATTTCTCATCACCAAAACGCTTAAGCTGCATCCTATGTGCACGCACGTGACACTACATAAGATCATAGTGACCAGATACACAAAATGATGCCACCCATGAAAATCAGAATCACAAAATGGCAGCTCACAAACTAACAAATAAGAAAAATAAAGGTGTCTTTAAAAATATTCTTATAAATTGGTGATGACAATGATACTACTATTTATGCAATGTTGATAGAATCCATATGTATTGTATACTAGAAAGTAAGTATTTTTAAGTTTATCACTTGTTTCTCAGCTTGCAAGCTTATGCAAGACCCTAAACTACCAGTAATCTATATGTTGTAACTTTGGAGATATTTGCAGTAGCTGAGAGAATTTAATGTCAAACATCAATATATACAGTATGAATTAAAGCCAGCTGTGCAGAATGAAAAGTAGTACAGCTGTTATTTTGTATAGTGCCTTTCATGGTGAATTAATTCTAAAGATAAATGTGAAAATTAGTGTCAAATAAACACAGTTTTCCTAGATTTACATTTGGAACAAATCGCAATTACTGTACATTTTCAAAATGCGAGGAACACCTCAACATTTGTTGAGATACTGTACCTTATATCTCAGTGGCCTGACTACTTTCAGTTCTTACAGCAGTTTCAAAGAAACCAGTGTTGAACCTTTTAGATATTATTTAAATATTGTGCTTTATACAACACTAAAGGGCTTAACCAAATGTGACTGCTGTTCCTTCTCCTGTTTGCTTTATTTTCGGTGTTACAATCCCTACGTGATGTATAATCATACAGTAAACTAGGCACCATAAACCTGCAACTTTTACTGTGCACATCTAGCAGTTTAAAAGTCCCCAGTTAACCTAACACATGACATATGATTTAAACATATAAGAGTAAACCATTCCCTGGAGAAAATCCATATACAAAAAAATGAAGAGTGTGCAGATTTTACACAGGCATTGCATAGGCAGGGAAAGAAATGTATAAGAAATGTATAGACCTTGGAGCTGTGTGAGGCTAAAGGGCTTACGTCAGAGGTAATCTCATTAGTAAAACATTACATTAAAGCACTTATTAGTGACAAAATCACAGTGGACGTCAACACAGTAGTGCAAAAAGAAGCTTTAATCGAGTTGCACGTTTTCTACATGTTTTGAGGCATAAAGTAGCTGCAGTCATAAAAAATACATTGTCTTATTATAAGTCCTGAGTGTTAGTGCATCAGATGATGTGCACCATTGTTCATAATGGTACTCACCTTTGCTATGACCTCTGGGAGGTCCGGAGTGCATCCTATAACTGAACCTGCCCTTTTAGAATGGACATTTCCGGCGCCGCATCCGAGTGGCAGCCTTTTCCAGCAGCTCCGTATATGACTTTATCTTTTTACCTTTTTATCTCTATTTTTATCTATTTCACTGATCACTTCTACCACTTTCTTTTATGTGGAATTGCTCCCTGGACACTTTTTACTATTTTTACTACTTGACATGGATTTTTACACTCCGAGAATCGCCTATTCAAGTAGTCAGCTTAAAGCACTGAGAAGAAATGCACATGCCGGTGTGGTTGCTTATTTACCTGACGAGGTAAGAAGACGATATCGGGGCAGCCGAGCCGGCGCAAAGATAAAAGATAAGATTAAATCGAGACAACTTGAGAGAAAATGGCGTTATAAACCGTCGGTGCCTTCTGTGATCCTGGGAAATGTGAACTCACTACCAAATAAGATTGACGAACTGGCTGTGCTGGTGAAAACTGTCAGAACCTACAGAGAATGCAGCTTGCTGTGTTTTAGTGAAACGTGGCTAACAACTACCATCCCAGATGCTAACGTGGAGCTACCCGGGTTTAGCACAGTTAGAGCGGACAGAGACGCAAGTACCTGCGGGAAGAAGAAAGGTGGAGGACTCGCTCTCTATGTCAATACAAAGTGGTGCAACTCAGGACATGTAAACGTTAAAATCTCCAATTGCTGCAGGGACATCGAACTGTTGGCCGTAAGTCTGCGTCCGTATTACTTGCCCAGAGAGTTTGGACACGTGATTGTTGTCATTGTTTACATCCCCCCTCAAGCGAACGCGGAGATAGCGAGTGACATCATCCATTCCGCAGTTGCTAAGTTACAAACGCAGCACCCTGAGGCACTTGTGCTAATCGCTGGAGACTTTAACCATGTAACGCTGGACAAAACATTACCTGCCTTCTCCCAGTATGTGGATTGTAACACCAGGGGAAACAGGACTATCGACCTATTGTATGCAAATGTTAAAGACGCATACAGCGCCACCCCGCTGCCTGCGCTTGGGAAAGCAGATCATAACCTGGTTCTGCTACAGCCTCAATACAAACCAAGAGTGAGGGCGCTACCTACAACCACACGCTCATTCAGGAAGTGGTCCCCTGAGGCAGAGCAGGCTCTGAGAGACTGCTTTGGAACTACAGACTGGGATATATTCCTGGGGTCACATAGTGAGAACATTGAAAAGGCTGTTGAATGCACAACTGATTACATCAACTTCTGTATGGACATTGTAGTTCCAGTAAGAACAGTATGCTGCTATGCTAACAACAAGCCATGGGTTACAAGTGACATCAAGGGCCTTTTGAACCAGAAGAAAAGGGCTTTTAAAGGTGGTGATCAGCTTGAGCTTAAGCGCGTGCAGAAGGAACTCCGAGTCCAACTCAGGGCGGCGAAAGAGCAGTACAGGAGAAAGCTGGAGCAGAAGTTGCAGAACAACAGCATGAAGGAAGTGTGGGATGGGATGAAGATTATCACTGGCTGCAGCTCGAAGCGGGGTGCCGCCATCGAGACAGACGTGGAGAGAGCAAACCAAATGAACAACTTCTTTAATAGGTTTGATCACCCTAACCCACTATCACCTCGAAGTACTGCATCCTCCAACCATCCTTCTGCTGGTACCAGCATAGGTGAGACATCCCCACCCACAATTACAGCAGCCCATGTGAGCAGAGAGTTGAAAAGACTTCGTGCCAGCAAAGCAGCGGGTCCAGATGGTGTATCGCCACGACTGCTGAAGGCCTGTGCGTTGGAACTGGGGAGTCCTCTACAGCGCATCTTCAACCTGAGCCTGGATCAGGGGAGAGTCCCAAGGCTTTGGAAAACATCTTGTATCACCCCTGTCCCAAAGGTATCACGACCTAGTGAGCTGAATGACTTCCGGCCTGTTGCTCTGACGTCACATCTGATGAAGACCATGGAGCGGCTGCTGCTTCACCACCTGAGGCCACAGGTCCGCCACGCCCTCGACCCTCTGCAGTTCGCATACCAGGAGAAGGTGGGAGCGGAGGATGCCATCATCTATATGCTACACCGATCCCTCTCCCACCTGGACAGAGGCAGTGGTGCTGTAAGAATTATGTTTTTGGACTTCTCTAGCGCCTTCAACACCATCCAACCTCTGCTCCTTAGAGACAAGCTGACTGAGATGGGAGTAGACTCACACCTGGTGGCATGGATTGTGGACTATCTTACAGACAGACCTCAATATGTGCGTCTTGGGAACTGCAGGTCTGACATTGTGTTCAGCAATACAGGGGCACCGCAGGGGACTGTACTTTCTCCGGTCCTGTTCAATCTATATACATCAGACTTCCAATATGACTCAGAGTCCTGTCATGTGCAAAAGTTCGCTGATGACACTGCTATTGTGGGCTGCATCAGGAGTGGGCAGGAGGAGGAGTACAGGAAGCTAATCAAAGACTTTGTTAAATGGTGCAACTCAAACCACTTACATCTTAACACCAGCAAAACCAAGGAACTGGTGGTGGATTTTAGGAGGCCCAGGCCCCTCATGGACCCTGTGATCATCAGAGGTGACTGTGTGCAGAGGGTGCAGACCTATAAATACCTGGGAGTGCAGCTGGATGACAAATTGGACTGGACTGCCAATACTGATGCTCTATGTAAGAAAGGTCAGAGCAGACTATACTTTCTGAGAAGGTTGGCATCGTTCAACATCTGCAGTAAGATGCTGCAGATGTTCTACCAGACGGTTGTGGCGAGTGCCCTCTTCTACGCGGTGGTGTGCTGGGGTGGCAGCATAAAGATGAAAGACGCCTCACGCCTGGACAAACTTGTTAAGAAGGCAGGCTCTATTGTAGGAGTAAAGTTGGACAGTTTAACATCTGTGGCAGAGCAACGGGCACTAAGCAAACTCCTGTCAATCATGAATAATCCACTGCATCCACTGAACAGTGTCATCTCCAGGCAGAGGAGTAGCTTCAGTGACAGACTTTTGTCACTGTCCTGCTCCACTGACAGACTGAGGAGATCGTTCCTCCCCCACACTATGCGACTCTTCAATTCCACCCGGGGGAGTAAATGCTAACTTTTTTCATTTTTATTACTATTTAATTTAATATTGTT
>JANRMT010062790.1:61940981-61958904 GCA_026402145.1 Polypterus bichir lapradei | reverse complement strand
ATTTAATATTGTTTCTTTGTATCAGTATACTGCTGCTGGATTATTATGTGAATTTCCCCTTGGGATTGATAAAGTATCTATCTATCTATCTATCTATCTATCTATCTATCTATCTATCTATCTATCTTTTAATTAACTTGTTAATTGGGTTGGCCTCTCTTGAAATGATATTACCAGTAAGACCACTACAGCACAGAAAATCATACTGGCCCTTACAGAGTTGTAGACGATGTGAAAGATGTCACTTCCAACATTAATAGAATGCATTCTTCTAAAATTAAAAAAGAGCCTGCTCTGCCCTTTCTTTTATTGTTCCTCTGTCCAACCTGTCATTAATGTAGACAACCAAGTACTTGTAGGAGTGCCTCACCTCAGCATCCACTTCCTTGAATAGTGACCGGAAGTAGAGGCTCTCTGGAGCAGTGAAAGTCAATACTAGTTCCTTGGTTTTGTTGATGTTAATGGTGCCATCCCAGAAAAGTGTTTCCAACCATGGCATATTTTAAGAATGGAAAATGAATAAGATGTTTGCAAGTCAAGTTTCAATCATTATTTCCTTGGCATGTACAGTATTTGCTTATGATTTGTCAAGTATACAGTAGTTATATGAAGCCAAACTTTTTAGGGGAAAGAACACATCATATTGCAGGAATTACACAATATTAACACACTAAATGTTCCTTTATTGGTTATTTCAGCTGGCAATATAAAAGTAATGTTAAAAAAAAAGTTTTGCTCTTTCTACCTTGTATCCAACTATATGATCAATTTGATTTTCAAATACATACATGCAAACAAACTTAGACACTAACACACATCCATACCCACTAGCATATTAGCACTGAATTGGAAGTAAATAAATGTATATCTAGAGCAGTATAGTCTGTCAAATCTAAGTAAATCAAAATAATTAATAAAAGCAGACCTACAGTGCTTAACAAGGTTCAGATTTGGTGCTCAGAAAAGAAGCAAACATTGTAAAGCAGATTGATGGGATGTCAGAGTATATAGAGGGTAGGCAGAGGGTATTCCACCTTATTAAGACACAAGAAAGGTGACACATAACAAAGCAGCTAACATTTTTTGCATTTCTGTCATATTGTTCAAAGAGCTGAACATTTTTACTGGTTATTACGTGTACATCATGAAAATTGAACACTGCTCAGCAGGACAAGATTATATAGGCACACATCTTTTATAATAATTCCAAATGTGTAGCTTGTTCAGGCTAGATACCTATTATCGTATAATGATGCACAGTACATCTAAGCAATGGGTTTTATAATACCAACTCAAACATATTATATTTCACAAAGCAATAATCGGTCAAATAATGCTGTTTTGTCTGAATTTGGGAAAAGAGCACTTTACTGTATTTTTGCAGCATTTATTTACTGGATCTTCAAAGAATCTTTTTTGTAAAAGCAGCCACTGGCAGTGCACATAGCAGGTATCTTTTTGTTCTTTCTTATTTTTGAGTAAGAACAAATCTGTCTATGCAAAGCTAGGAAGTGAATTTGTTTGAACATTTTGCCGATGATAGCAAAGGACAAGAAGTATTCAAGGAAACAGAAGAATAATAGAATAAAAATAAGAATGAAGTACATTTTATGAAGAGGTCATTCTGTAAATGTGAACTTGCTTATTACTGTATTTTTCACAGGGCACTGCTACACTTATCCTTTTTACGGTTATGATTATACCTTGGTTTGATCATCAAGGTCAGATTCCTTAAATTCTTTTCTGCTTCATTTATGTCCAGTTTTATAGTTTAATTATAAGAGGTAACATTTCCTCTAAGAAAGGTGCAAAACTTTATTTGATTAGTAAAGTAAAGTTCAACAGATACAGTAAGTCAGAGTAAATAAATCATGTATACATACTTATAAAAGAAAAAGTTTCCCTCTATTGATTCACACAAAGCCTTTCAGTAACTTTCGGCTTCTACACAATCTGATCCTCACCCAGAGACTAAACCTAGGCACATAACAATTATAATTTAAAAAGATCATGGCACATTTATGCACTCACCCACACTTACGCACTCTAGAGGTGCTTTGTGCATATTTAGTATATGGAAGATATTGGAGACAACTGAAATATACTGTTTGGGGCAGTTGCTAGAACCCCATTTAATCTGCAACAAAATTCAGCACCACACAGGTGCTTAAAGGAAACACAAGAAGGGACTAAAGATCTGTTAGAGACTCTTTAACTCTTTACATAGTTTCTTGCTTTTCAAATGCAGCATCCTTGTTGAACATTAGAACAATCTAGATGAGAACAGGCAATTTAGCCCAACAAAGCTCGCCAGTCCTATCCAGTATTTTCTTCCAAAAAAACATCAAGTTGAGTTATGAAAGACCCTAAAATCTTACTGTCTACCACACTACTTGGTAGCTTATTCCAAGTGTCTATTGTTCTTTGTGTAAAGAAAAACATCCTAATGTTTGTGTGAAATTTACCCTTAACAAGTTTCCAACTGTGTCTACATGTTCTTGATGAACTCATTTTAAAATAATAGTCTCGATCCACCATACTAATTGCTTTCATAATTTTAAACCCTTCATTAATGTCAGCTCTTAATCTTCTTTTGTTTATACTGAAAAGGCTCAGCTCTTTTAATCTTTCCTCATAATTCATCTCCCATAGCCCTGGAATCAACCTAGTTGCTCTTCTCTGGACCTTTTCTAGTGCTGCTATATCCTTTTTGTAGTCTGGAGATCAAAACTGCACACAGTATTCCAGATGAGGCCTCACCAGTGTATTATAAAGCTTGAGCATAACCTCCTTGGACTTGTACTCCACACATCATGCTATATAACCTAACATTCTGTTTGCCTTCTTAATGGGTTCTAAACACTGACAGGAAGTCGATAGCTTATAGTCCACTATGACTCCTAAATCCTTCTCATAAGGTGTACTCTCGATTTTCTGACTGACCATTGTGTATTCAAACTTAACATTTTTACTTCCTATGTGTAATACTTTATATGTAATGACATTGAATTTCATCAGCCACAAATCTGCCTAAGCCTGTATGCTATCCAAGACCTTCCGTAATGATATAATAAATTCCAAATTATCTGCTAATCCACCTATCTCGGTATCATCAGCAAACTTAACCAGCTTGTTACTTATATTCCTGTCTAAATCATTTATATATATTTAAAATAGCAGAGGCCCTAGCACTGACCCCTGTTGAACACCAATCTTAACATCAGCCAGATCTTATAATGTTCCTTACACCATCACCCTCTGTTTCCTATGTCGGAGCCAATTCTGCACCCATCTAAAAACATCACCCTGAACATCCACTTCTTTTAGTTTGATGCCCAACCTCTCATGTGGCACCTTATCAAATGCTTTCTGGAAATCAACACAAATAATGTCATATCCGTTTGTTGCCTCCTCCTAGAATTCCAACATGTCAGTAAAACATGACCTTCCCCCTTCTGAACCCATGTTGAGTGTTCAGAAAAACTCCTGTTCTTGCCAAGTGTTGCTCAATCTTATCCTTAATAATTCCTTCCATTAATTTTCCTGTTGAGAGTAGGGTTGGTAATGATGACCGACTTCCAGTCATATTTCCTCTTTTAAAGGTCCTATGTTGGAAGTGGCATCATTATTCGTCCTCAAAATCGTTATCCAGTCTGAGGGAAACGAGTTTAGTTAAGGATGACATAACAGTCTTATCCTTCTCTTAACCTTCCATTCCGGAGAAAAACAACACAGACATGTCGAGAACTTGCAAGGTGTATGTGGATATAGATAGACAGGAATGAGATATGAACTCAGGATTTTGGAAGTATGAGTCAGCAGCACCCACTATAATTTTTGAACTTGTTTAATTAGTGTTCATCAATTTTCAAAATAAAATGACTTTAAAAGGCTTGCTAATTGGCTATATGAATGAGTTTATATAATCTTAATTCTGAATCCTGTATACTGTATGAGGTTTTTGGTATTTACAGTATTTTGGGTTTTGCCGTCTCACAGCACTTGAGTCCTAGTTCATTTACTGCCTTGTGTGAACACTTGGCACATTCTAAACATGCATTATGGTCTATCTTTTTTCTTCCAGTGAAGTACTGGTTTCTTTATGTTGTCACTGTGCACCTAAATGTGTCACAGCAGTGGAGAGTATGTAGTAACATCATATTTCAAGATAGCAACTCCACTTTTCAACACAGTTTCTGCAGTGTTGAAAAAGATTTTGTATATCTCCAGAAAAACACATTTTTGCTCAGATAGCAGATAACTCATAATTGTATTTGTCCACTTCATCATTATTTACCCTCTTAGACTATGTTATTTTCAGTAGTCAATAATTGAATTCTGAATTCTTGTTATGTCAGTGCCACTTTTGACCATGCTGAGTCCACTTTACATAATGTGATTTTACTCAGATGTTATTTATGAATGAATTTCCATCAAAGTTTAATATTTAGCTGCTACTGTATGTTGACCTAACTGTCGCTAAAAGATATTTGAATGCTCTAGGCTAAATGTAGTAACATCACAAAGTGATGTTCTAGGCTTATGAGGGAATGTAGGCTTGGTACTCAGGCTAATCAAAAAGGCAAAAGATGTTGGTTGAAAACCCCATTTTGGATATTAGGAAGTGTGAAATATATGCGAGAACATGTGTCTTTATAAACAAAGTGACATATTTAGACACATCATTTTCGGAATGTGAGATTTTAGGAGATTGTTGGAAAGCAAGAGATGGAGCAGTCCAAAGCATTCAAAGCATGACAGAAGGTAGCTGTGCCAATTCAGCTAAGTCCCTTAGTTTTTTGCAAGTTTAGATGAACTTGGAAGCCTGTTAGTTACAAAAGGTATTTTCAGCAGTAGCTTTAGGTTGGCTACAGGTTTTTTAAACAACCATAACTGAATTAATTCATCAAGTCTCATTACAGATAACCCATGGAGGCTATCAAAGTCAGTGTTTTTTGTTATTGCTTATTATATTCTTATTGTGTACTGCATTGCCTTTTTGACGTCTGTGCTTTTTTTGAATCCCAATTATGGATAAACGGCCAATTCAATATCTGGGACACAGTAATAAAAAAAGAAAATGTGTTTCCTATTAAAAAAAACACAAGTTAAATAATTAAGTAATAGCATTATATGATTTAAAAATGAAAATTCAAGAAAAAATATGAAAAAATATTAAAATAATTTAAGGCATTTAAAGAGTAAAGACATTACCTATTCAGCAGGGAATACATGTTACTGCCCACCAATAGTTATAGTGGAAAGCTGATGTTATGTATGATGGATGTATACATTTTTAGTTAACTTATGATTATTTAAACTACTATGAATAATTCTGACATATAAAGAAAAAAATTCATACAAATGAATGCTAGTTAGTATGCAAGCATTAAACAATCGATTTGGTATTTATAAAGTCAAATATTTTGTTTTCACATTCATAGCGTAAAGTTTCTTGTTTCAAAACTTACTGAATATGTCCACTTTAAACATCCGTGGGTACCGATGCACGTTTCGAAGTTGCACACATATTTGAAAAGTGTGTACCCATACCCTTTTTGCAAAAATATTACCTTTGAGAAACTCCAGCAATAGAAAATAGGTCTGGCTACCTTCTTCACTTAATTCCTTCTTTGCATATTCAGTACCATTTCGCCCAAGGTGCGTGGTTAATAGTACCAAGCTTAATAAATGATGTATTTGCAGTTGTACTTTGATTGGTATTGAAATAACTCTGGTGATCGATTTAAGGGTTAAATTTTTTTATTTTGGACAAACAAGCTAACATTTCCTATATGTCATCTGACTGTGATGAGATAAAATCTTAATCTTTCTTCCCGAACCTTGCCTCTGCTATCCTGAATACACTAATAAGCAAAGTTGCACCAAATTAAAGATGCAAGAAAAGGGGAAAAGAGAAAGGAAAATGTACAGTCTGTAGTTGTGCCTAGACTGTACATAGCTGGCAATTGGTGGGGAATTTGTAAAACTGTAAAACAATGACTGTCAAGGACACATTACTGTCAAGTAGAGAAAGAGCCTGGCTGACACTTTTTCTGCCCGAAACTCACATATACATGGCAATGAGCCCACTTTGTTACACAAAGCTGGATTTTTTGAGACGCTGTCCCATTTTTCCAAAACTAAACAGCATGAAGCCATCAAATAAACTGGATGAATAAAATTTGTTTTTGGAGGTTGTTAGTAAGTGGCATATTGCATAGGGCTGATGTCTTCAGAGAAATGCAAGACATTACTTCAAAATATTGGGATTATTGAAATTACATTGTTAGAAACTATGAAGACTCAATTTTTCATTTAATTTTCAAATCCTTGCTGTGTAAATATGTGAACGATTTTAGCCTAAAATAAATATTTTGAGAAAGAAATACCAACAAGTTCCTTAATTCCAAAATACTACTGATATTTCACTCCACAGAGTCTCCAATTTGCTTCATGTCTTCCACTGTTATAACAAACCTCTGCTCAATTCAGTTACTGTGAACAGAAAAGAGATAATACTGTATCTTTCTCTAGCAGAAGAGGCAGTGCATAAATTTATGATAAAAACTTATTATATCCAACTTCACTTTATTACTGTAAATCAATATCCAAAACATTGAAGGCATGTTTTGTTGTATTAAAGCAGACATATTTGGTAACCTTTAAGACTTTTATGTTTCATCTAAGGGTCTGCTGGGAACGGCTGGCAGAGTCCCTTGTCAGAAGTAGCTTCAACTCCCACCTTCGGCAGAACTTCGACCACATCCCGAGGGAGGTGGGGGACATTCAGTCCGAATGGGCCATGTTCCGTGCCTCTATTGTTGAGGCGGCTGACCGGAGCTGTGGCCGTAAGGTGGTCGGTGCCTGTCGTGGCGGCAATCTCCGAACCTGTTGGTGGACACCGGCGGTGAGGGATGCTGTCAAGCTGAAGAAGGAGTCCTATAGGACCTTTTTGTCCTGTGGGTCTCTGAAGGCAGCTGATAGGTACCGGCAGGCCAAGCGGAATGCGGCTTTGGTGGTTGTTGAGGCAAAAACTCGGGCATGGGAGGAGTTTGGAGAGGCCATGGAGAATGACTTTCGGACGGCTTTGAGGAGATTCTGGTCCGGCATCTCAGGAGGGGGAAGCAGTGCAGTGGCAACACCGTATATGGTGGGGATGATGCGCTGCTGACCTCGACTCGGGACGTTGTGGGTCGGTGGGGGGAGTACTTCGAAGACCTCCTCAATCCCACTAACATGTCTTCCAATGAGGAAGCAGAGCCTGGGGACTCTGAGGTGGGCTCTCCCATCTCTGGGACTGAGGTCACCGAGGTGGTCAAAAAACTCCTTGGTGGCAGGGCCCCGGGGGTGGATGAGATACGCCCGGAGTTCCTCAAGGCTCTGGATGTTGTAGGACTGTTTTGGTTGACACGTCTCTGCAACATCGCATTGACATCGGGGACAGTGCCTCTGGATTGGCAGACCGGGGTGGTGGTCCCCCTCTTTAAAAAGGGGGACCGGAGGGTGTGTTCCAACTACAGAGGGATCACACTCCTCAGCCTCCCTGGAAAAGTCAATTTTGGGGTTCTGGAGAGGAGGGTCCGTCGGATAGTCTAACCTCAGATTCAGGAGGAACAGTGTGGTTTTCGTCCTGGTTGCAGAACAGTGCACCAGCTCTACACCCTTAGCAGAGTCCTGAAGGGTGCATGGGAGTTTGCCCAACTAGTCTACATGTGTTTTGTGGGCTTGGAAAAGGCTTTCGACCGTGTCCCTCGGGGAATCCTGTGGGGGGTGCTCCGGGAGTATGGGGTACCGGACCCCCTGATAAGAGCTGTTCGGTCCCTGTACAACCGGTGTCAGAGCTTGGTCCGCATTGCCAGCAGTAAGCCGAGCCCGTTTCCAGTGAGAGTTGGACTCCGCCAGGGCTGCCCTTTGTCACCAATTCTGTTCATAACATTTATGGACAGAATTTCTAGGCGCAGCCAGGGTGTTGAAGGGGTCCGGTTTGGTGGACTCAGGATTGGGTCACTGCTTTTTGCAGATGATGTTGTCCTGTTTGCTTCATCAGGCCGTGATCTTCAACTCTCTCTGGATCGGTTCGCAGCTGAGTGTGAAGCGGCTGGGATGAGAATCAGCACCTCCAAATCCGAGACCATGGTCCTCACCTGGAAAAAGGTGGAGTGCCCTCTCAGGGTTGGGGAAGAGATCCTGCCCCAAGTGGAAGAGTTCAAGTATCTCGGGGTCTTGTTCACGAGTGAGGGAAGAATGGACCGTGAGATCGACAGGCGGATCGGTGCAGCATCCGCAGTGATGCGGGCTCTGCATTGGTCTCTCGTGGTGAAAAAAGAGCTGAGCTTTAAGGCAAAGCTCTCAATTTACCAGTCGATCTACGTTTCTACCCTCACCTATGGTCATGAGCTATGGGTAGTTACCGAAAGAACGAGATCGCGAATATAAGCGGCTGAAATGAGTTTCCTCCGCAGGGTGTCTGGGCTTTCCCTTAAAGATAGGGTAAGAAGCTCAGTCATCCGGGAGGGGCTCAGAGTAGAGCCACTACTCCTCCGCATCGAGAGGAGTCAGATGAGGTGGCTTGGGCATCTGATCAGGATGCCTCCTGGACGCCTCAGTGGTGAGGTGTTTTGGGCACGTTCAACCAGGAGGAGGCCCCAAGGAAGACCCAGGACACGCTGGAGGGACTATGTGGCAGAAGAGCTGGCAGAAGTGGCCGGGGAGAGAGAAGTCTGGGCCTCTCTGCTCAAGCTGCTGCCCCTGCGACCCGACCCCGGATAAGCGGAAGAGGATGGATGGATGGATGGATGAATGTTTCATCTGGTGCCCCATTAGTTTGGACAGTGTCATGCTTTATTAACAGCTTAGATTACTGTGAAAGTAACTCTTCTGTGAATCATCTTGTGAATAATGATGAGCAAACCCTAAAGAGTTGGCTTCACCATGAGTTCAGCATAATCATGGAGATGTTTTGGAACTTTGCCCAACTCCACAAAATGCATTCGGAAGTCAATCGGAAAGGAGGAACAAAACTAGTTTTAAGTGGCTTGTAATGGTGAAATAGTGTTTTAATTGTCCCTAAGGGCTAGGGAAAACTCTACCAACTACCGGAGTGAATATAGTAGCCAAAAATGTGACCTGAGTGAGCTGTGAGACAGCAGTGCTAACCAGTAATATGCTTCAAATAACAAAAGACACAGGCATAACGATAACCTCAACCAAAATACGACAGACACAAAATAGCAATAAGTAAAAGAATATACTGTATGTAGTATACCAATGTGCTCACAGAATTCCAATCTTGGGGTACACAAGATGAGCTTGCACCTTTCTTTTGTTTCCAATCTCTGCGCACAAGCTTTGGACTAGTTTCTTCCATGAAGAAGATAGAGAGTGTAAACAGTAATACATTTTTAGTTATTATTATGTTCCATGTCACACAGGTTTTCTTACTTGAGGAGGGCCGATTTAAGGCTTGTTTTGGATGGTAGCTCCAGCTCATGACCAATACTGCATTAAAATTAGCCATGTGGCACTGACAGTACTTGAAATATTTCCATTATGGTCAGCTAACACACCCTCAAGCAAAAATGCTGCCAAGTTTTTGTTTTTTTTTTAATAAAAGCATTCTGGGTGGTAGGATGGAGTACTAATCAGGTCATGACATCACACATGCCCAAAGCAGGCTTGACAAGGATCTTACAGTATACAGTACATGCATGAAAGTTCTGTGCATGGCTGCTACAGCTCTGGGATGTTATGCTGGCCTCACAAAGTATCATGGGGTGCAGGGCAAAAATCTGGTGCAAGGCGATTTACTGGAATAAAATTTGGCAAATAACGAAACCAACAAAAAGAGCATATTCACTGCAATAAATGCTTTGACGAATTTTGTCAATCACCACTACTTTACCCACTAAGGGTCCAATTGATAAAGAGTACTGTAAAGAATATAGCAACATTGTGAAGAGACATGTTCATGGGATAATAAGCAATTATAGCAAGAAAGTTTCAGTAGTTTAATGAGTGATAAATAATAATAAACAATTCTGAATAGTAGTGTTGTTGCGAGATAAATAAAGAAACATTACAATTTTAATGTCTAAACTTAAGATGAGCCTAACATATCACTGCTAAAAATGAAGAATATTTAGGAAAGACGAGTTTCTGGGAAAAGAGAAAACTGGGGTTTATATGTGTTTGATTTATACCAACGTTTCCAATATAATATTAATTCACAGTTATGCTTTTAAGGAATCCATGTAAACATGTTGCATATGACACTTGTCTCCGTCTTGTGTTTTGACAGCAACACTATGTGTGATGTTACAATTACAGAATCTGTTTAACATGACAATGCAATAACACTGGCAACAAACAATCTGGTAGTCAGGAAAATACAGTATATGTTGTTTTATCGACTTTTCAATATTGTTACGTTTTGACAATTGGTAATGTTAGTCCATCTGACTCAGACCCCCACATAATCTTTAGACCTTTCTTTTATAAACTTATAGGTTTATAGGGTTATTACTGTCATATGTACAAGGTACAGTGAAATTCTTACTTGCATGTACTAATCAATATGCAACACATTGTCGCAAAATGAACTTTAAAATTCTGATGGGGTATGTAGAATGGAAAGTATGTAGTCTTCAGAATTTTAAATACCAGTTGATTTCATATTTACTGGTAATATGACTCTTTATGTTTTAAAGACTAAAAACCTGGTTTAGTGATTCACTGTTGCTTCTAGAATGTTGTTAATGTAGGACCAAGAGTGTAGCAAGACTATTAAGAATATGGTCATTAGCAACACTGTTGTCAAAACTCAAAACAGTGTCTTTTAATTGAACGAATGAATGAATGAAAATGATGGAAAGGATCATAATGGTAAACTGCTGTTCTAAGATGAACACAAGATGAAAAGGGTAATGTTATCAGTGTATTAAGAGTTATTTCAAAATTACATCAAACAGAGTTCTGAATTTTCCTGAAGTCCTACTCCCTACCACACTACCTTATACATTATTCCATGAGTCTATGGTTCTTTGCGTGAAAGAAGAAAAAAAATTGTAGCATTTGTGCAAATGATGCTAACTTCATAATTTTAAACACCTCAGTCATGTCCCCTTACTCGCTGTTAGTTCAACTCCTTCAATCTCTCCTCATGGCTCAAATGAGAGACTTAAAGGAGATGTCTGGCAGCAGTTGCAGTAGCTAATGCTGGTTCAGCTAGTCAATGAATCTGGTGGGCAATTGATTTTTTATACAAGAATATTAGATGTTGGAGGGCTTTGCTGAAAACTCAGTTTACAGACATTCAATAATTATATCAGTGGTATATTTTGATTAATTTAGACAGCTAACAATCTTTCTGATTTTAGTTTTCAGATGTGAGGTTTCCTTATGTTTTTGATTCTTCTCCGCTGCTTCTTAGAGTTAACCAGACATGTTTAATACAATTTTAGGTTTTCAAAATTTTTGACATTCAAGCATTGGCTCGTAATGGGCAAAAGAACAAGAGACTCATCCATGCATCAAGTATCTTTAACCTCTTTATCCTGCACACTGTTGATGTGAGCCGGCATCAAAACCCTGTGAACAAGAGACCTGGCGAGTGAAACAAACAATTTAGAGGACGTTTGACGCAGATCGGTTTTATTTTATGGATGAGTAGACATTGGAACAAAACCGTAGGGCTTTATCAAAAGCTCAGCGGCTTGAAAGCTCCTGCCATTTAATTGCTCTGTCTCTCAGATGTGTGAAACATGTGTTGCATTTAGTAAAATAGTTAATTCTAAATGATTTTAGGAGTGCCTACTCTTGTCAGATTATGATATGGGTCATGTCTACATCATATTAACATTTCCCAAATGAAGTTTATCATTCATAGTTACATTTTTACCTGTAAAACCCAAGTAATATGGATATTTTTACAAACGAATCAATGAATTTGTAGATGTACAGTCCTGAAACATCCTGAAACTGTAAAGTTCTGCCAAATTGAACCAATAAGCACTAAATACCATTTACAGGTATAACTTAAGGAAATGGTCTAGAATTTCCCTGATTCAAAATAATTTCTACTATTCACAAGAAACAATAAGTCTTTGCAGTTTCAAAATATGTGCTATTCCTTCAACTGCATCACTTACTCTGGTCTGTCATACTGTATGTATATGTTTAATGCTTTCAGTATTTTAACGTCGGCAAACAAATCGCTTCTGATTGTGAAAACAAGCTATTTAATGACTGTGCGTTACTGTACAAATGTACATAGCTATTACCTTTTTGCAATTAGTCTGACAAAAATGTAGCATTGCCATCAAGCAGGTATTTGTATACTGATTAGGAAAGTTTACTTGAGGAATTAACTCATCTCCAGAGATGAAAGGTACATTTACTGCATACACAATAACAGAAGCACATGAACATGTTTGTATGTTCTTATGTTTTTCTTCTGTTGATTTCATCACAGCTTCATTGTGGCTTTTTGTTTTTTTCTTTGACATTCCACAAATATTTTCCAATCTCAACAACAGAAGAACTTTGCAGTTGGATTCATTAAATAAATACATTTTGTTAATGAGAACTTCAAAGTCAATGTGTAGATATGAGTAAATCACTTAATCTGCCTACATTTTACAATAGTTTTTGTTTCCACCTGCTAGACACATGCAAGTTAGTTTAACTACAATGCCCTCTGTAATATTTAGAACAAAAACATGTTTTTCCTTGCTTTACCTGTCTACAGTTTAAAATTACAAATCAAACAATTTAGATGGGATTAAAGTGCACATTGCAGACTTTAATTTAAGGGTATTTGCATACACTTCTGTCACACTATGTAGAAATGACAACACTTTTTCTACATGCTTCCTCCATTTCAGGGCACCATAATGTTTGGGACACAGCAATGGTTGGTCTATTAAAGCAGTCATATTTAGTACTTTGTTGCATATCCTTTGTAAGCAATGACTCCTTGAAGTCAGTAATTCACAGACATCACCAGATGCTGAGGATCTCCTCTGGTGATGCTCTGCCAAACCTCTAATGCAGTCAACTTCAACTCCAGCTTGTTCCCCCCTTAGGTTTTCTCTTCAGCATATGGAAGGCATGCCCAGTTAGAATGAAATCAGGTGACTGACTTGGCCATTCATAAATTTTCCATTTTTTTAGCTTTGTAAAGCTCCTTTGTTGCCTTAGCAGTATGTTTGGGATTATTATCTTGTTGTAGGATGGAGTGCCTTAAAAATGAGTTTGCAGGCATTTACTGAAACTTGAGCAGATAAGATGTTTCTATACACCTCAGAATTCATTGTGCAGCTGCTGTCAGCAGGTACAATAATAATGAAGAGAAGTGCGCAGTACCTGTGGCAGCCGTACATGCCCAAGCCAGACCACCCCCTCCACCAGGTTTACATGATGAGGTATGCCTTTTGTCTTGCCATCACTCTGATTCAGGTTCATCTTTGTCCCGTCTGTCCACAATTCCTTTTTTCAGAATTGCAGGCTCTTTTAAGTATTTTTTCACAAAGTGCAATCTAGCCATCCCATTTTTGTGGCTATCTATTGGTTTACATCTTGCAGCATGGCCTCTGCATTTCTGTTCTTGGAGTCTTCTGCAGATGGCCGTCTCTGACACAAACACATCTGCCTCTTGAAGACTGTTTCTTATCTGTTGGATAGGTGTTTGGAGCTTTTCTTTACTATAGTGAGGATTCCTAATAATTACAATAAATAATATGGTTCAGTATGGAAACATGCTTCATAAAAGAAATAAAAAAGTAAATGCAAGTTCCACTGCTTTTCGTGCTCAAACAATCTGATAAAAGTGCTGCAATTAAGGTTAGCGTTCAAGCCTAATTTACAGTTTTACAGCCACATTAGCAATGTTTCTATAATAAATGGGATGGATGTGTGTACAGATTGTGATTTACAAAGGGTGTACTTTAATGTTTGCAAGCAAGGCTTCTGCAATTGGCATCTCTTAGTGGTAGGCAATGATTTTACTCAGCAAGCTAGCTCATTACACACTGGAAATCAGTTTCTAATTAAGTGTAAGGTTTTAAGTAGCAGTTCCTTATACCTGAAAGGTCATTTTAGAGGTTTTTCACCAACTTGTATTTCTTTTATTTCCTGTTGTACCTGCCTTCTTTTTTCCAAGTTACGTTAAACATTTATTGTAATATGCTTAAGCCATTCAGTGCACAAAACCTCATCTTTTTGCATTCTAAAAATGTGTTCAGTTTTCTTGTTCCTCAGTTTGTATATTGAAACCACACTAAAGTTAGACTTTACTGAACTTGTTCCTTATAGTAAGTCTGAAAATATGTGCACTGCATCAAAAGTGTTTCTGGCAGAAGAACTCAGAAGATGCCCAAGGTTGCACATTATCTATCATTCTGCACATTCTATAATAACAAACTATATTTTCCACTTCACCAAGAAATAACACAATGGTTTTCATATATTTTCTTTACAATAGAGTGGAAGAAGGTCAGAGTCATGCAGTGAGTCAGTGGCAAGGGTTGAATCTGCAACCTTCTCAATTTTACAGTTCAATGCCTTGCTCACTGCATCTCAGCATTTCCCAAGCTAATTTTCACATATGGTCTGTGACATATTCACTTATATTAAAAGGGGATGTACAATTTTAAAGTAAACTTTACCACACAAGTGTGACATGATCATCCATGTATTGGTTTTTCTGAGACTGCTTTGAAGTATTACAATGTCTTAAGCTAAATACCGTTGCAAAAGCATAATGTACAACTCTGGATAAGGCAGCAGTCCATTTCAATGTCCACTCACTCACATTTTCACACCGAACACATTTAGAGTCACCAGTTAAACCAAAAGCTTTTTGGAAATGCAAGAGTACATGGCAATACCTGGAAGAAAGTCAAATACTGTACATAACAAGCTGGTTAATTTTGCAGATGGCACCAAGCTAAGTGGATTAGCAAAAATTATCAATAATCTGTTGAATCATTACAGAGGGACTTGGCAACATACAGACTTGGGCAGATGTGTGCCAAATAAAATTTAATGTAAGTAAATATAAAGTATTACATGTAGGAAGTAAAATGTTATGTTTGAAATAACAATGGGATGTCTGAAAATCGAGAGTACACCTTATGAGAAGAATTTAACAGTCGTAGTTGATTCATCACTATCAATTGCCAGACAGTGTTCAGAAACTACTTAGAAAGCTAACAGAATGCTAGGTTATATAGCCCAAGGTGTAAAGTACAAGTCCAAGGAAGTAATGCTCAAATTTCATAATGTACTATTGAGGCCTAACCTGGAGTACTATATGCAGTACTATATGTACAAAATTACATAGCAGCGCTAGAAAAGGTCCAGGGAAGAGCAACTAGGCTCATTTCAGGGCAACAGGGGATGAATTATGAGGAAAGATTAAAAGAGCTGAGTCTTTTCAGTTTAAGCAAAAGAAGATAAAGAGGAGACATGATTAAGGTATTCAAAATTATGAAGGGAATTAATACAGTGGATCAAGACTGTTATTTGAAAATATTTTCATCAAGAACACAGGGACACAGATGGAAACTTAAGGGTAATTTTTGCACAAATATTTGGAAGTTTTTTCTTTACACAGAGAACCACAGACACATGAAATAAGTTGCCAAGTAGTGTGGTGGACAGTAGGACTTTAAAACTAGACTTGATGTTGTTTTAGAAGAATTAAGCTGATAACTACTTTTTTGGACTGAATGGCCTTTTCTTGTCTACAGTTCTAAACTCGCAAAAGAAGGGTGAGAACATACAAACTCCACATGGACACTTTTGACCTGTAAGATAGCAATGCTAAGAGCTAAACCAACTTGGAAAAATATTATTATTGTTAATTACTTTCAGGGTTTTTAATTTAATTTTCCATTTGTACTGTACTGAAAACATAAAAATCAAGCCTTGTCCTGATTATGTTTTATTCTTAAAAATAAAAAGCCTTGCTACTTTTAAGTTTATACGTCGTGGACAGTGTTATAAATGACCCCAATATTCAGTTTCTCAGACTAATGCTAACTACTTTTAGGATAGCTACATAATTAGTATCAGAAATCCACAACTACATACATCCTAACTGATAGTAACCATGCATGTTAGATTTATTTTGCACATTAGAGAGCAATTTGTCCCCTAAAACCTAATATATTAAGTTTATATAGAGATTTTGACAAGAGGCATTCTAGATTAGTATTATTGACTGCTTAATGCTAAAAACATATTAATCCAATGCTACAGATCCATTTTTTTTCACAAGTAGGTTAGTTGGCTAGCAGACACCTCCTCTAGTATGTTTCACATTGTTCTTTTCTAAATAGACATCTTTCATCTGATTCTCTGAGAACAGCCTTCTTCCTTGTGTATTGGTGACCTCTACTCACTTGCCTCTTGTATTTACATCCTCCCATTTTACGAGCCTGCTATTCCAACACATGATTTCAGAGAATTGGAGCCATTCACAGCAGCAGGGTCCAGTTAAGGAACAGACTTAAACAAGATGGTTCTTCATCACAGGAGAAGTATTAGATCAAAAAATAGAAAAAACAGTTCAAAACAGAAAAGGAAAACACCTCATTAGTTATAAAATTATGAATATGTGTTAGCTGTTTAAGGTTCAGTTATGTAAATAATACATTTTCTTTGAAATGAAAAAATCAATTTGCTGATATTGTTTAATCCTGTTATAGAGATGCTGGGAAACTGAAACCCATTGGGTACATGATGGGAACTGGCCATAACAGGGCTATACAGACCCATGTTAATTTAGGCTAATGAGGCTAACATCCTTGCCTTCCAGATGTCAGGGAAAACCGTTGAGTATATCACAGGCAAACATGGGGAGAGTGTGAAAGTCCAGATATGACAATGGTTACCTGGAGTTGTGAGGCTGCAGACTACACACTGTGTCACTGTGCTCATTTGGCATGATTGCATTATGTACATAATATGTGCATAGGAAATAGCAAGAAGTCATTGTTATCCTTTGGATACTGTCACCTTAAAGGATTTTAAATTTGTTAGAGCTTGCTTTCAATTTTACTGAATTAAATCCACAATGATCAAGTATCAGCTTTGACTATGCAGCAACATTGTTTTCAGGACTGTTTATGGACATTTAAGCAGGCCTTTAAAGTTAGTGACTTATCAAAGAAAGGTATAAAAAATGACTGCTGTCATTTTTTCACCCTTCAGTGCTGCAGTGATCAACTATTGTATACAGCCTATTCAAGAAAACACATTTTGTTGTTTATAACAGCAATCATTTAAGTTGAACAAAATTTTACTGCCTGTGCTTTTTAAGTGCGTAAAATAAATAATATAAACCAGTTCCATAAAAATAATATTTTAAAATAGCACTATTAATAACATAGGTATAACCTATACACACACACACATATATATATATATTGTGAAAAAGGCGCTATATAGCGCCCGACCCGGCACAGACTACGCAGAGGCACGTGTTCACACTCAAAGGCTTTTATTTTTCTTCAGCCGTGGGTACACGCCTTCCCCGTGTCCCACAGGCCCAACACAGTCCCAAAGCACAAAACACACAAACCAATTGCTTCCTGGCACCACCACTCCTCCCAGGCAACCTCGTCCTCTTCCTCCCGATTCTGGCCCTGATTGCTGAGAGGCAGGCCCTTTTATACCCCACCCGGAAGTGTTCCAGGTGCCTGTCCAGCTGGTCTTAATTGCACCTCCGGGTGGGGCTGATAAACCGTCCAGTGTGGTGGCTGGTTCTCCGCAGCACCCCCTAGCGGCCACCCCATCTCCCAACCGGGCTGCTGTGGTGGACTCCATGTCCCATGGAGCCACGGGGGAGATTGAGGAGGGATCCACGGCCAGGGAGACTGCCCCCAAGCGCCCCGGGGAAGGTACTGCAATGTCCATG
>JANRMT010062790.1:61924303-61940581 GCA_026402145.1 Polypterus bichir lapradei | reverse complement strand
GTTGTGTAGAGGCTCTTCGACGCCAAATATTTGTATTTATGTCCATATTTTTGTATATATGGATATATGAATTAAACTCTGTACCTATATTGTATATCTATATATCTGGACCTGATTTTGTTTAGTTGCTCTCTATGCTCTCTAGGACTATACAAAAAACAAAGGCTATTTTGGAACCCCAAATGTTCCCCTGGGGTGCAGTGTTTCTTTCTTTTTTCAATGTGTGCAAAAGTTTGGCCATCAGTGCCACCTTTTGGCTTATAATTAGTGAAACATCCAAACAGACTGAAGCCAGACTCGCAGACAAAATAACCAGAGCTTAACATTATTTACCCAGGCAACATCATGTTCTGCCTCTACCTGCTGTAATATAAAAAGAAGTATTGTGCGTTTTTGAAGGGGGTTGTTGAGCGAAGGCTTCATTGAGAGAGAAAGTATAGCACAACGCAAAGGAGCATCAAAGAGTTGTCTTTTAACTCTTGCATTTCTTCATAATTTAGCACTACAAGTCAGACATGACAACATTCATGGTGACAACCCAGCAAGGAGTTACTGCAATTTTGGAATCCAATTGGACCTTAAACGAACAAATTCTCAACTTATGAGAACAAAACCATTGATCAAGAGGCAGTGTAGATGACAAATGGGACAGCTAGCAATAACAACAGGGTTACATAAATATATAAACCTTTGCTTTCTTTCCTGAACCCATTCTACCTATATACTGGGGGCAATGCCAGGTACTTTGGCTAGTATGTAATAAATAATAATGTTAATCCATCCATCCATCCATCATCCAACCCGCTATATGCTAACTACAGGGTCACAGGGGTCTGCTGGAGCCAATCCCAGCCAAAACAGGACGCAAGGCAGGAAACAAACCCCGGGCAGGGCGCCAGCCCACTGCAGGGCACACACATGTGCACACACCAAGCACACACTAGGGACAATTTAGGATCATCTGTGCAAAGTTTAGTTTTCCCACATTTGGATGTGTTTCCTTAATGAACCCTGGATACTTCAATTCACTTAATCTTTCTTTTTCAGTGAACCCAATGGTTAAACACTTTACAAACAAAGTATACATCATGGCTGCTCTGTCTAGACATGTGTTATCAAGACAAATTGCCATGTTTCAATCATGCTTTTGGTTTTGTTTGTATGGGCTTTACATGTGCCCTTTGTGGCACCATTTGAATTTGACAAAGATGGAGAAGTTAACATCCTTCTTGCTGTGAATGCTGCATCCTTCATGGCTGGTTTGTTTTTCTCTGTTAGAGCAGTCCTAACTACAGGATTCCACTGTCAGGTCTGTCTGCCCTTATGATTAGATATCCACATCTCCTTAATGAAGCTGTATTTTTGTAGACGAGGATTTTACATTTAAGTGAAAGAAATGGAAAAGGGTGTTTTTATAAAATGTAAATGAACTATGAATATTCTAATAAGTTTTTGTGTGTGTGTGTCTTTGAAGACTTCAAATTCAGGTTTATCATGGTCAACCATCTTTCAGATGCTGTACGTGTGTGTCAATTTGTGCATAAAGCAAAAAACAACCTTTAAGTATTTTCTGTCATTGAAAAATACACAAACTCCGTCGTATTTAATAATATTGGCAGAGTCAAGCAGTACAAGAGGAATGTGTGCAGGAAGATACAATTGGGAACTGTCTTGGCTGATTACAGACACTGTATTGTGCAGACAATAATGATGGAAATCCGCACATTTCAGTTCCAGATTAGCAAAAACAGATGGCATAGTATAAATTGAATCCTCATTACACTTTCTTGGTGAGGTAACATCTGACTACACTATGCACTGAAGTGAATATAGAACAGAAGAGGTAGCAGCATTTGTAAAATAATAATCACAGTGAATAATCTGCAGAATCAAAAGAGCTAATGTCAGGTACATTCATAGCAAATGCACCTCTGAGACTAAATTAAACCAGGGCTGTTTATCAGTAATGCATTTTCTTTCCTCACTAGAGCCACTTCTCAAGGGTGACTAAGCAAATTTTTAAATCTAAATGAATTTATACATCATATAAAAATTTCTGGAAAGGGTTTGAAGTGTGTTTTATTTCATAATACTGTGGCCACTGCACATAATACATTATATTGTTTTATCTTAATGTCTCTAAAATGCTTTTACACTCATAAAGTTTTAAAGTTCATCATGTATGAATGCAGTTTGTTCTGTCTGGTGGAAGCCATTCAGTCTGTAGAATATACAGTAAACCTCTGGAAGATCTTAAGATAATGAAAGAGCTTTTACATGTGTAGGATGGGAGATTTTCACAGACTACCTTTGCCTTACACCCTTTAAATACTGCTTTCACTTTATGAATGGAGTTTACATGTTCTTAACACATCTGTGTGGGGTTTTGCCCTGGTAGTGTGCTCCCTTTTACATGCCCAAGATATACATGCTAGATTAGGTTGGTTTTCTTCAGACAGAGAACCATAGACACATGAAATATGTTACCAAGTAGTGTGGTAAACAGAAGGGACCTTCAAAATTCAATGTGATGCTATTTTGGAAGAATTACGTGCATAATGTAATGTAATGTCCTAATTAGTGCAGTGTTTACTGGAAAGAGCAACTTCAGAAAATGGATTGGTTAGTTGTTTGACTTGTCTGGAACAAGGACAACAAGATTCACATGCAAAACAAACACTTCAAACTTCTAATTTTACTAGGGGGTTCCCCCCTGCTCGCTTCACTCACTAAGCCCCCGGCCTGCAGCTATGCGCCAGCCACTTCGCGTCTCTGCCGCTCCCGTTGTGAAGAGGGGGCTGAACGCACCCCAATGAGATGCGGTCGCTCCTCCAAAACCCCCTCTTAAACGGTGATACAATGGGAAACAAACGCAGTTTTTTTTTTACCTCCTCTTGCTGCCGTGCCGCGTGATCTGCATCTTGCACAGCGCTTCGAACATTTAAAAGCCTGTACACCAGCTGTCCTACTCTGTCTTTTATTTCTGGCCCCAGGCATGGTTAAATCTTTTGGCACAAAGTCTTGTCGCACAGGACGTGAGTTCTTGATATTTTTTAGTTTATAATTTAAAAAGGGAATAAGAATCTGAAAATCTAACAACATCACATTAAAGTTTGATAAACTTTGAAAAAATTATACCAAATATATATATAAAGGTTTTGAAATAAGCCCGTTTTAAAGCGTGACAGAAAAGGTCACATAAAATCATTGCACAAAATTGTTGCACTTTTAAGATTAGGATTTTATATATATATCTAAGCAATCTGATTGGTCAGTTTGGCTTTGGTGACTTGATCAAAAAAGAAAGAGTGAGCATGATACGCATGAGGCACACTGAGAGCACCACCTTCAAAGACGGGAAGCATAAAGACAGAAGGTGAAAAAGGCGCCTCAAAAATAATGAGTCTGAGATGCAGGCTTTACAGGAATGCGCTTGAGAAAAGGAGAGACAGTTAAAGATTAGTAAAGGCACAAGATGCACACTGATGGAGTCGCCTTCAAAGACTGAAAGTTTTAAAATGGATAGGAGGTGAGAAAGGTGCCTTGAAAATAATGAGTCCGAGAAGAAGACTTTATGGGATCACGCTCGAGAGATGTAGTGTCGGTTAAAAGAGGTTAGTAAAGGCACTATATGCACATTGATGGAGTCACCTTCAAAGACTGAAAGTATTAAACTGGATAGGAAACAAGGGAGTCTGAGAAGCAGGCTTTATTGGGAACAAGCTTGCGAGAGCTAACAGTGGTGAATAGAGCTTCAGACACACATGAAAACATAGGAAGGGCAGTGATAGTAAATGTAGGGCAAGACATAGCAAATATTATTTAATAATTCTATTACCTGTCTAATGCAAATAGTAGCTTTCAGACTTACATTTCATAACAAGAGAATTACCTGTACATAAATAATTTAACATTTTTTAGTAATGAAAAATGTATGCAATTCATCAGTGCTTCAGTGTTGGGTGTTATTGACAGATAAGCCCCTGAAAAGGTGTCTACTAAATAAAAGACAACATTCATAATATTTATAGTAATAATAATCATAATAATAATAATAAATGGAACAAAAGCTTAAATGTGACAGCTGCAGTTTGATTTGTGGAGCTCATCTATCTAGGAAGTCCAAAAGCAGCCAGCTGTTTTTTTAAGGTAAAGATCGCTTAGTGATTTGCAGTGTTCTGGTAGAAATTGCTCACTTTCATCAAAAAGATGCAACTGGGTCAACAAAGACAGAAAAACTCACATGCTGCAGCTAAGATGTTTCATAGGAAAAGTGGTGCATATCCAGATTCACTACAGAATATCTAATCAGACCTCTATCATTCATTTAAATGCCTCACCGGAAGAGAGACTCAGTGCAGTATGTCTACGGAGTCCTCATACATGGGTTAACAGGCAGCAGCCACAACTAAGTTCTCAGAGTGAATGCTACTTGATCCAATGGAACGCTTCCATTGATGCAGGAACAGTATTCAGGAATGTAAAGAAATATCTGCCTTCACCAATTACTGATTGTGGTGCATCTCCCTGATGTGTACAGCAAGCCCTATATGTTAATAACTTTCACAGCCATGCTTCTTAAGAAAACCTTTGTGGATTCTGGTCATGCATTAATGGTGTGGCAAGCTATACCCCCCAGTTTGTGGAGCAGAATTAGTGGTACTAATTAGATGTACTAATACAGAAAGAGTAAATGTTAGAAATAAAAAAGTAAAAAGAGAATGCAAGTGTTTCTGCAATGGTTCCAACAGTATATCCTTTATTCAACAGATCTGAGATATGACAAACTCACTTCACTGTGAGAAATGCCAACTGTTAATTGGGAGTGTTTATATAGACTAGGATAATTTGCATAACATAGTTGTGTAACTGACATTAAATAACTTTACATCATGTTTTGGAATGACAGAGACATAGCAACCAGATGGACACACAGACACTTTTCCTTTTATTAAGGAAGATTATGTTACAAATGATCTCTGTTATTTTCTTTAAACTTTTTTTTTGTAGCAACTTGATATAAGATATACATTGTTTTACGTATTGAGGAGGGGTTAGCAATAAAGGAAATGATCTTATTCTCGATTACTGAATGTGACCCCGCATACTGTATTTATGTTTATGTTATTTACTTGTATTAAAGACTTTGAGCATGATATTGAAAATCTGATTGAGGCAAATAAAATGGCAGACAAAAAGAAATAAAATCAATGTTTCTCATTCTTATTGTCAAAAGTGTACCCAGGCATTTATTTAAAATCCACATGTGCTTCTATCCTCTATCTGACGAAGGTATATTAAATAACTGCTACTGTGTAGTTATATTTTTTAACAACATAATAACTTGAACTTTTTAATTCACTGTGCACTGCCTGATTTTGAGTCTGGCTGGAAGCAGTCAGGAGACATGCAGCAATAAAAAGTTGCACATTTTACCATATTTTTCTAAACAGTGTGCATATATTTTTGGTTTGAATACTGGTTGTCTTTTCTTTCTCCATAAGAAAAATCCATGGCAGCGCTTGGTATAAGACTGAATGGGATTTTGGGATATTAATCAAAAGAAAAAAATTGTGTTGATTACTTGCTGTGTTTGGCTAGCATAGTGGAGTCAATGCACTGTAACTATATAGTGGAGTGTTTGTGAAGTTCCTGTCAGGAAAGATTTATATCTGCTTGGTAACAAACGTTCACTGCTTTGTGTCTTGTTAGAAGATTAATCACTAGTATGGCTCCTGCAATCTCAGCAGAGTGGCTAAAAACCCAGCAGAAGATTATCCAAACAGGTGTGTGAGTTTACAGCTGTATGCAGTTTGTCTGTAAATTACTCTTTCATGTTGAGAAGAGGGGGGGGGTGATGAGGGAGGGGAGATCAAATAGAGGAAGGCAGGAAAAGTATTCAAAGTGACACACAGCATACTGTGCTAAGGTGCCGTAACAAAGAGAGCATTAAACAAGGCGTTAGCAGTGCTGTGTGCTGCCTATGAAGAAACAATATGTTTTATTTCATCAGATAGCAAGAAACCCTCAATTTCCTACTAAGCTAACATTTTAATGTTTTTTTAATTAGATCTTTTAAGGATTTTAGATTATTTTAATCAATTAAAAAGAAAATGATCCCTTTTCTATTGATAAAATTACACTGCTCTGAATGCCTCTTTTGTCTTTAGCCATATGTAAAAACTTCCTACTCAGCATGTATTTTAATTAATCTTAAACAAATAAATCTAAGGTATACTTGAACCCATGTTCTACTAGTTATTTTTCATCTACAGACTTATTTAGCTAACTCCCCATCCCAAGGTTATGTAGTCACCCTAAGCTTATAAAGATAACATTCCAATGAATGAGGCAAGTGATAAGGGGATGGGTTCATGTATGTACAGTACAAGTTTAGGACATATGCTGACTGCTACCAGGCTTCTTCTTTCTTTTGAACAACCAGCTTAACTCATTTTAATTTTTTTTTTTTTGTTTTGAGCGGCAGCTTGTCTTTTCAAAGATACTCGTTCAGATGATTACCATAAATGTCAAATGTTATAGATGCACAGATGACAGTTCGTAGAAGCTTAAAAAGAATATCAGCAAAGTCCATTATTGCTGATATGTTTTTACAAAGAAAATACATTTTGTGCAGCCTTCATCCCAGTTCATTTCCATTAGCTTAATTCTTAAGGCTACTTCTAGTTACTATGCACAAAATATAGGAGAAAGCCTTAGATGGAACATTAGTCTATTATAACCAAAATCTCACAATTTAAACACAGTGATACTCCTGACCACATGTTAGGCCTGTATAAAGAACACCAGAGTAGCTGCAACTCCTTGTGCTGTAACTGAATGAGTACCTAGGTAATATGAGTTACAATAGTTACCTGCTTTTAATATCTGCTTAGCAGAGCTGTTTTCTTGACTATCCGAAATTGGTCCTAGCGCGTTGTTCAGGTGTGTGTGTGTTTTCCCGACAATGGACTAGTGCGTTGTCCAGGGTTTGTTC
This sequence comes from Polypterus bichir lapradei, assembly GCA_026402145.1. Classification (NCBI taxonomy): domain Eukaryota; kingdom Metazoa; phylum Chordata; class Cladistia; order Polypteriformes; family Polypteridae; genus Polypterus; species Polypterus bichir. The sequence continues at coordinate 61,933,584 of JANRMT010062790.1, read as the reverse complement.
CTGCCTTGCACCATGTGCTAGCTAAGATAAGCTCCAGCAAACCCCCATGACCCTGTTCAGGAGCAAGTGGGTTAGAAAATGACTGACTGCATTAGTGAGAGATTTATGATTATTCTCTTAGTCTTTTAAAATTCAACAAAATTCTAAATCAACTGTTTTTATGTCCAAAATTTAAAGAAAAGTGTAAATAGGACATGCCTGTTTATCTCCAAGAAATAGATCACATGTCCAGAGTGTTGTCCTCCTCAACTAGAATTCAATATACTAAGTTGACAGCCCTTATGGATGAACAGCTTTATTTAGGTTTCTTTATAATGTCTTTATTAATTTGCCATGGAAAAATGTACCTGCATTAATGATCATATATACAACACAATATACCATTGTCAAACCTACTTACTCCAAATGAAGGTCTTGTGATGCAGAAGTTCCACATAGGAATCAACACTAGACTTGCTGCTACTCCATCTCAGGCCCCATGCGCAAGCACACTTACACAGTGTGAGTTTAGAATCATCATTTAATCTAACACATAAAACATGTCTTTGGAACACTGGAGGAGAACCAGACCACACAACGAACAAACATTCGGGCAGCCACGACTAAAGGGACTTAGATCCAGGATGTTGCATTCATAAGGCAGGAGTGTTAACTACTATGTCATCATGCGACCCAAGACTAGACTTCAATGATATATTTATTGAAATATCTGCTGTGTGGCTCTTAACAGTTCTTGAAAAGAAAACCATCAGTGAATCTGAATCTCTCTCTATTTGATTCTTTTTAATTATACAGGTGTTTTTTTCTATAATTTTTGAAAATGAACATATTTTGTAGGAGGACATTCATAATGAAAAATTTGTTTCAAAACACTTTCTATGGAGGGCACAAGTTTCACAAACTTGACCATTTACAACATTGTAAAGATGCAGACCAATTCCATAACATTTTTGTAGGTAAATCTCCACTGTAATATGCTGATTCATTCACTTTTTGAGCTTAGTTTTTCTGTGGCTATCCTTTGGTAATACCAAGACTGTTCTAGTACCACAGACACACAATGCAGAAACCAGCACTGGAATGGACATCCATCCAGTCCATGATCCAGAATAACTCACTCACACATTCTGGACCAATTTCAAATTAACACTTAACATGTAAATAATTTACATTATAGAAGGAAAGTAAAAAAAAAAAAAGCTCACATGAAACTTGGAAGAGTTGGCAATCTCCAAACAGACAAAGAGCCATAAACGGTGAAACCAACTGACTGAGCAAGTTAGGTAACAATACAGAGAATGAGAAAGAAATACAATGTGAGTGGCCTTCAGTTCATCTCTCCAGTCACATGATCCTAATAATTTTAAGGCAATCCTAGACCATCCTAATTTAACATCCTAAGCAAAGCAAAGGAGAGGGAACATGAGACAAAGATCAGTGGAGTGACAGAAACAGAGCCAGTCTGACATTGTACATGTGAAAGTGCACTGGTGCAACACAGAAGCTGTTCCATCTGTAGAGCAGGGGCATTATCCTTTATGTCTCACTGAGTTGAGAGATATTCTTTGTAGTTCTAAAACCCCCAATTCTCAATCCCAGAACAGAGACATTGACTTTCACATTTTTTATTTTGCTTTGTCAGTGTATAGCATCTGCAAAACAGCACCGATTAGTTGGTCAGAGGCAGGAGGACAAAGCAGCTGCAGGAGAAAGTCAGGAGCCAGTTCGTCATGTGCGAGGCCCATGCTTTTATGTCAGTTAGTATAATGTGCTACTATACTTAAAAAGCAGAGTACTTGTCAGTTTTGTACACATTTTTCTCTGCTAAAGTCATCTTGAAGCTTGTCAGGCTTAGGATGTTCAACCTCTAAAGGAGAAAATGCTACCTGGGGACTAAAGAGCAAATATCATATTTGAAGAGATCATCAAAAAGTAAAGAAAAGCCAGAATATGCTTGTTCACACAAAGAGTTGCAAAAATTTGGAACAAACAACCAAGTCATGTGGTTAAAGCAGAAATCTTTAAGGATTTTTCAAAAGTAACTGCATGAGATATTGGCACTTCTTATCCATAAAAAAATTAAACAAACATTAAAGACTGAATGGTCTCTTCTCATTTTATTCTCATTCTCTCTTTCTTTTACATCTCCTGCTCCAGTTTTTTTTTCCCCACCCTGAATACATATTACCGTGCACTGTTATCAAATTGCTGTTCCTATAGCCCACACCCCACTCTGTCTTAATAAGACAGTTTTTTAGCAGAAACATTGTTGTATGAACCAAGGATAAAAAGGCTGGTGAAAGTAAAATTGATAAGCAAAGAACAAACCTGGTTATAAAGGGTCAGTGGGGCTTTTCAATTAAGTTGATTTACAATCAGCAAAAGCCAAATTTTTTGCTTTGAATTCTTTGCTTATAGTATCATTGTTAGTACTACCGCCTCACAGCATAGAGGATCATGATTGCATTCACAGCTTGATCCATGTCTGTACTGGTTTTCTTCATCAACCCCAGAGACATGTAGGTTAGATTAGTTAATGACTGTAAATTGTCACCGTATGAGTAAGTGTGCTTGGTTGCCCTCATGTGGTTTGCGTTGGACTGACCTCCCACCTAGGACTAGATTCTTCCCTGTGTCCAGTGATGATTGGATAGGCTCTTGCTCCATGCAGTTCTGTAATGAAAAAAGCGGCTTCCAAGATTGGATGGGGCCCTTGTTTGAATAGATTTTGTAGATTTGTTATTTAGGCACAGTTGGTGGACTTCATAATAGAACTGCTGTGTAAAATACAGAACAGATGTGTGCTGCTTATAATTCACAAGGATACATTCACATTCTCACTATATGTTTACTATTACTGTTTTTTAACCTAGATGACCATTTCAATTACTATTTTATGGTATACATTCTTAATTTAACTTTTGTGGCCATCAATGTCATGCCTATTCTTAGCTTTTCTTCCTTAAAATGGCAACTGGCTGTCACTAAAGGCTCATCTATAGACCCAATTTTGCTGTACTTAAATAGGCACCAGACCACTTTCATGTAATATTTCACTCAGTCATAGCTAGAGGTTGTGTGTTCTTGAGTTCTTGTTTCATTTCCTGTATTACAATTTTACTTCCCACGTAACCATTCTGTAATGTTTGTTATTTGTGTTTTTGACCTTTTTGTTGGTGCCTCTCTACATCCTTTCTAAGTTGTCGTTGGCTGTTCTTCTCACTTGGATGGATTACTGATGTTAGTTAGTTCTTTTCAAGCAGCCAGTTTCGGTGATTTGAATTCATATACAAACCAAAACCGTTGTCTTCTTGTGCTGATTGTCTTTTTTTTTTTTTTTTGTTAAGCCCACTTTGTTGTGTAGTGCCTACAACTCAAGAAGATATATTTAAAATAAGGAAAAATTGTAAAAATCCCAACTCTGGAGAAGGTCAGCATCATCCTTTACCCTCTACAATATAAAGAAACATTAGAATTTTGTACTTTTAAGTAACTGTAAAAAAATAAACAGAATTAGGAGAGTACAATTTTCTGAAAGATATTTATAAGTTATTGTTGATGTTTCACTAATCCATTGTTCAGGGTTTTGCATCCAGTGTGCGGTCATGGTCTCCCCATGTCTTGGTGGGTTTACCTCCAAGCACTTTGGCTTTGCTCCCACATTCCCTAAGTACTGCAAATTAAGCAGCTGGTTGCTCAAAATTATTCCTGTTTCAGTATCACTGTGAGAGTAGGTGTGAGTGCAACCAATGATGAAATGGCACTCTGTTCAGGATTGATTATTGCCTTGTATCAAATGCTGCTGAATAGCCTACGAAAAACCAAGAATTCCTAACCTTGATTGGATTTGAGAATGTTTGATTATAATTTTTACATATTTTTCAGACTTCATATAACACAGCAACACTTTAATATACAGTAGAGTCTTGCTTATCCGACATAAACGGGCTGGCAGAATGTCGGATAAGCGAAAATGTCGCATTAATGGGAGGTGTTAAGAAAAAGCCTATTACTGTAAATGTCAAACTATGTTATAATTGTACACATTACCAACCTAATAATCATGTTTTGCAACAAAACAGAAAAAAATTAACTTAAAAAATTAACTTATAGTTACAGAATTGTCTGAAGTTAAATACAGTATGTTTCATCGCTGCCAAGTCTCGCCATCTTTGCAGCATCATTATGTTGATTCCTGTAGCTTCTTCTTGTTGCTCAATGTATTTAATTGCAGTTTCTAGAGCCTTAAGTCCTTAGTCAACATCAGTACAAGCGTATACTGTTTACTATAGCATTTTGACTGCGTGTGTGTTTGTGCTGTGGCGTGCGAGTCCCCGTCTTGCACCAGAATACATGAGTCTCAGTACTTTAGCAACACCATCTTTGTTCAGCTTGAAACAGCAACAGCGTAGTTACTTATTGTAGCGGGATCTGCCGCTCTCCTATACACAGACACAGCAGTCAGGCAGGGTCGTGACCAGGTTAGTGGCCAAGTAATACTGTGCCCTCCGCATTTATAATGTTCCTTGTATCATCCATCGATGGCAGGCGCTTATAGCATGCCCGCGATCTTTTCGGATTTGCTTTTACGGCGAACAGCTACAGCGCTGGGAGACTGTGATTGCTTCGGGACGCTCTTCCGCGTGTCGTCCCGTTGGGTGGAATCCCACAAGAGGTTAGAAACTCACTTGCGCAAAATGGCTGTGACTACCGGGAACACTGCAGCACCAAAAACCCCAATACCTAGTCTCATCCCCATCCTCTTGACTCTGGCTATCAATGCAGGAGAAACAGTTTCTTTTAGACCCTCAAAGAAGGTGTAACACTCACCTGCAGGTCCCCCTGTGGCACCCAGAAACCCTGATAGGTATGTCCAATGAGACTAATTCCCAGCATGCCTTGCGTGTATTCTTATGGAAGATCCTGCAGTGGGGTGCTGCCCTCATTTTTATCAGGGAGCACATAACCCTGATAAGTACACATCTTCTGTTCCTGTGACCAAATCACCACAAACCAGGAATGGTACTAGCCACTTTTCCCCCTGCCCTGACCCACTGGGGAGACCAGTCCATCCAGTATGGGACTCACAGTGGCATATTGTGATATGCTGGTAAAATTATTTATTAATATGATGTATTTACGGGTCTTATATTGCAGTCTGCAGTATCAAGAGAAATATGTGTCACTTAAGCCACCTCAGACCACTGCAAACTGAAGTTATTTTTATTAGGCCATATTCCAGAGGTGAATAACCATTTTATTAATTAATTATTTGTGTCATTAAGACCAAAAGAAGCCTTTGTTAAGATTTTCTTACACAATAGTAATACAAGCAGATGCATGTGTACCTTAACTATAGTAAAGTGTTACCAGTATGAAATTATTTCAAGTTTTTAACTAAGCAAATAAAATATGTTGTGAACTCTAACCACTCTCACATTGCAAGATTAAAACCGTCTGCTCCTAAAAACGTTATTTGCTTTATCAAAGTTAGTAATTAATATTTTTTTTCTATGAACTTACCAAAACAAACCTCCTGTTAAAATAATAAAAATGCTCAAATTCAGTAGAGCTCAATAAATAACAAATGTGACCTCCATGCATTTTATGGTTGATGTTTCAATCATCTTATAAGCATATCTCCCCTAATATGGATGCTCTGTGCATCACCTTTCCCCTGAGCGTAGGTGTTTGCATTCTAAAATGTCAGTTTAATACACCAAAAGAGAAATGGGAATTTCACCCTGTCTTACCTTGTGGGCATGACAGACAGTGAACGAGTTAATGTCAGTTGTGAAATCAAGAAGCAGAAATGATTGAAAACAGAGACAAAAATGAATAATGATGAGACTCCTGTAACATTTTCTTCCAGTCTGAGTTTAGACAGTATACCGAATCTCAGCTGCACTGCTGTAATATATTATTCCAAAATTCATCTTATGACAAAAAATGTTTTTTTCCTTTTGGTATATAACTTACTTTATATTGTTTATTCCAAGTGATGATACATGATATAAAAATTAGCAAAAATCAGCATTTTTTAACTTATACCATGCATAAGGCATAATGAATGACCTTTTTCCATTTGCCTTCCAGGAAATTAATAATATATTTTATAGCTGCAAGTAAAGTAAATGTGGACACATAACCACAGTGGATTTAAAACTGAAGGGGAAACAACTTTCATTAAACCAATAGCATAATTTTGTTCCTAAGCAATAAATATTATATTTCAATTCTTTAACTTTGTTCAAATTTAAACATTTTCTTACTATTGTGGAATATATAATTTAACCTAGATTTTATTATAACCTTAAAACAATTAAATTCAGATCTGTATGTCTTAGTATAATGCAGTATACAGTATGTCAAAATCATTTTTGGTCATTTCCATTGCAGTACAGAAAGATATACAACAGTATTAGAAAATATGTCGAACTGCCTTTTTAAGTAAGAATATAGGAACTTTTTACTTGAATGCAGTAGCTCAGCAATCTCTGCTTGCTTTGTGTTTCCAAAAATAGCTCTGACTCAACAGTCAAAGGCTCTCGGAGCATTACTTTAAAACGTATGCTTAGGTGAAGTAAACAAATCTGTGCATTTCTGTTTAAGTTTATTTTCTTGTAAAAACCATGAATCATTTTATTAACATGCCCAACATTAACTGGAGCTAAATACATGTATCAAATTTTGGCCTCTTTGATGGACTGGTACCTGGCCCAGGGTTGCTTCCTGCCTTTTTTCCAATGAAGACAGGATAGACTATGGGATCTTTGGATCTGAAATGGAATTAGTTAGTTCAGATATTGAACTGTAGTGTAGAACAAAATGAGAAAATGTTGATCAATAGGTGTGAGGTATTTACCATGAAGTCATCTATTTTCTATACCACTCTACAAGCTTTTCATCAAGGTAAAACTAGACATGGCCAGTAAAGGGAGCACAGGAGAAAATGTTTGATGTGGTAGAAATGACAATGTTGAGGTGGATGTGTGGAGTTAGAAAAAAAGGACAGAATGCGAAATGAAACAATCAGAGGTACAACAAATTCGGGGAGATATCCAAGAAAGATACGGGAAAGTAGGCTGAAGTAGTACAGACAGGTGATGAGGAGTGATGTGTGTGGAAGTACGGGGGAAGAGAAAGAGAGGGAGGCCAAAGCTTAGGTGGATGAATAAAGTTAAAGGAGATCTGAAAGAGACTGGCGAGGATGTGCAGGACTGGCCTGTTTGGAGATGGTTGATTAAGCATATCAACCCCATAGAACTGGGAAAAGATGATGAAGAAGAAGAAAACTAATGATAACTACTAACCAATGAAAGATACTTCTTTCTCTCTCTCTCTAAGTGTTCTTGGTTGTTTCAGAGAATACCAAGCATTGCTTAGAACTTGAGTAAGTGAAGGTCAAATGATTGATCTACCCATCCATCCATTGTCTGAACTCATTATTTTCATTTTCAAAATGAGAAATGCCAAAGGCATAAGGTATGTTTTACTTGTGGTTGAAGAGTCAGTCTATTGCAAGATATACAAAAAACTTGCCGGTTTGCAGCTCCTTAACAGGAATACTTTTGAAGTGTGGAACTAAATTGAAGTATGAGGGAAACAGCCAAACTGATACTGGCAATATGTGCAAATACTGGTCAAATATGGTTTGGACAATGGATCTGGCTCTTTCGTGTAACAGCCTGGTGTGTCACCATAATGTCATTACAGAAAACCAATGTCATTAAATGCAAAATGTATTGTCCCAGTCTATGAATTTGGTTTAAACAAAACTAGCTTTGATCATTTTTTGATTCATTAGCAGAGGTTATAACTTGTATAGTCAGCAGTAACTAAGTTTTGTTGGTTATTGGGACAACCAATGTCAGTGCTAGTAAATTTTCTCCAATCAAAATTACTGCAAATAGCTAGAGGCAAAACTCTTTCATGTTCTTTGTCATCACATTTAGATCCTGATATATTTTCAGTTGAAATTTATTTATATTTGATAGTCAGGTTTCCTCATGCCTCATCCCCTTGCTCCATATATCTGAGTTTGCCTTTTCTAGACATACCACAGTCATCCTAATAAGCATCAACATATTCTTTACTTCTCTAGGCACAAAGTTTCTACTTTTTCACCAAATGACTGATTTTCATTTATTAAACATCTCCTTAGATCTTTCCCACTAAACACAAATGTTTTCCTTAGTTCATATTCCCACCACACACTGAACATTCTTTCCTCAGCTAGAGTTTCGTGTTGTGGCAGAGCACTTGACTAAAAGCCAGAGAACTTTTAATCCTAATGCAATCTGGCAGACCAAATTTTTGTCCTTTGTTTTAGATTAGAATTTTTTTGCACGCCGTACAATTTAGTCAGAAAATATGCAGAGCATTCTCCTGTTTTCACCTCACATAGTTCCAACAAAAGAATCCCAGTCTGTGTTTGCTTTATACAGAAGAGAATGCTCTCATGCTTTCATATGTAACTGTGTCAGTGCATATATGTGTTAGTGACTACAGTGGCATGGAAATACAGTATTGGTGGTGCCATACTAGAAGTATTTTGTGTAAAAAAGTAGTAAATAAATTAATAAATATTTTAGTATCAAGTACAAAACATTTCATTGTTTTACCATCCTTCCTTTAGGTAGCAACATGGCAAGTACGAGCTGCCCTAAAAAGCACTAGTATGTGAAACAATAAAGAAACTAACACATTAGCATAGAGACAAAAACAGCTGCAAAAACAATACAAAACAATCATCTGAATTCAAAGTTTAGAAATGTGAAAGAAGGTCAGAAGGGTGACGTCACATGTTAATCTTACATGTTGGCTCAGCCCACGTGGTGTTCTGAAGTACAGGCCATTTTTTATTATTTATTTATATGTCAGTTAGAAGAACTGAGGCATATTACAGTCCAATCAACATGCACATATATAGTTAAGTATTCTTAGTCATTTCTTGGCTTGCTTGCCTATTTGAATCTTAACCAAATGCTTGTTTGTCAGACTTCTCTTTTCAATCATGGAATTTAATACTCGTAAAATATATTTGTATGTACATACACACACACACATACATACATATACATATATATATATATATATATATATATATATATACACACATACACACAATCACATATATATATATATATACTAGCAGAATACCCGCGCTTCGCAGCGGAGAAGTAGTGTGTTAAAGAAGTTATGAAAAAGAAAAGGAAATATTTTAAAAATGACGTAACATGATTGTTAATGTAATTGTTTTGTCATTGATATGAGTGTTG
>JANRMT010062790.1:61912020-61923903 GCA_026402145.1 Polypterus bichir lapradei | reverse complement strand
TGAGTGTTGCTGTGATCAAGGATTCGATTATCATTATTTGTTTCAATCAGGGTCGTATTTGTACGATGTGTTGTGTTCAAGTTACATTCCGTGTTTGTCAATCGTTGGAAAGATAAGAGGTTTCATTTATCGATTCGTTTCTTACTTCATCAATAAACAGCTCGTCTTCCTCTTTATCTGAGATGTGACACAATGCATGCACGGGTTTTTTTTTACACTGTCTTCCTTTAGCGGGACATTCACTTTTTGCACCGTGTGCTTTGTTTCTGCAGTAGCTGCACTTATGAATATGCTTGTATGTATCAGACGCTTCATATTTTTTTGCTGCCTTCTCAATTGTGTAATTCGGTTTTTGTTCAGCGCTCCTTGGAACTGTTGCATTTTGTCTGTGCACTGCGTCAGTTCATATCGGCCGCTTGGTGTTCTTGCATCGAAGGTTCCCAGCTGTGCTGGTGCCATCTCGTGTTATGTCCACGGCTTTTTTTAATGTTACCTAAGTCCCGGCACTTAAAAATTTCTCTCGCAGTTTCGCTGAGTTTGTGCCAAACACCACCCTGACCATGTCATCTTCCTCTGCATAAGCACAGTCCTTCACCCATGAATATTTAGTGGCAGTGTTTCTATTGGATTGCCGCTGACGGACGGCCTTATTTGGGCAGGCACTAAATTACAAACGCCAGCGGCAGCCTGTCTATGAACTTAATTTAAAGTTTAGGTTTACACCGTGCTTTGTTTCCATAGTAGCAGCACTCATGAATGTGGTTGTATATGTCACTCGCTCGCTTCTTATTGTTTCACTGCCTTCTCAATTATATAATGCATGTTTTCTTCAGCGCTTTTTGGAGCGCTTCCTAGTTTTCTACGTACTGTGTGATTACGTGGGAGGCGTGATGATGTCACACGAAACTCCGCCCCCACGGCTTTCGAGCTCAGCTCCATTACAGTAAATGGAGAAAAACAGCTTCCAGTTATGACCATTACGCGTAGAATTTCGAAATGAAACCTGCCCAACTTTTGTAAGGAAACTGTAAGGAATGAGCCTGCCAAATTTCAGCCTTCTACCAATACGGGAAGTTGGAGAATTAGTGATGAGTCAGTCAGTCAGTCAGTCAGTCACTCAGTGAGGGCTTTGCCTTTTATTAGTATAGATATATATATATATATACACACACATAATATATATATATTATATATATAGTGATATAATTACATCTCAGGACAACGTTAAAGAGTTGGGGAATATGCCCCGTATATTGCTGTTGCACTTTCGTTGGTCAAATACTGTTGAAAAATCATTCAACATTCGACAAATCAATGGTGTTTTACAATGGCTTATTATATCATGAGAAAATGAAGTCAGGAAATGAAATCAGCACGGAAATTATGTCATCGAGATGGGGCTGGAAGTGATGTCATCATGAGGAGCTGGAAGTGACGTCATCTGTATGGGGCCGGAAGTGGCATCATCTTGAGGAGCCGGAAGTGACGTCATCTGCATGGGCCCGGAAGTGACGTCATCTTGAAGAGCCGGAAGTGGATGAGTCGCCATTTTCATAATTCGGAACTGGTGCAGGTATTGTAGTGTTATTTATCATCTTTATTTTTGAAAGGTCAGAGAGAGAGGCATCATTACCACAGTACAACACCCCATCTGTCCATTCTTCACTCACCTGAGGACATTTTGACTGCCTCCTAAGCGCATATGTGTGACTATATATATGTATATATATATATAAATAATACATGGAGTATTTATGTTCCTCATATAAGTGAGGAACCTTTCCAATTTTTTACTTTAATTGAACATATTGTGATGCATGAGTCAGTGTCTTGCACCCTAAACGCAAAACGCTGAGTCTCAGTACTTTAGCAAAACCAGCTTTATTCAACTCAAAATACAAACAGCAAGGTTATTTATTGTAGCGGGAGCTACCATTCTACTAAACACAGAGAAAGCAAACAGGCAGGATCGGTGCCAGGTCAGTGGCCAAGTTATAATGTTCCCTGTATCACCCATCAGGCGACACATATATTCATATCTATTTTTTAAACTCGTCAATTAGTACCATATGACTGGGATTGGCATACTTAAATTTGTAGGCTATTGGAAAAATGCACAACTTATGAATTCTTACCCTTTCATAACAAAATAAGTTATTGGTAGGGAGTCAAGTGTTCAGCTTGATGAAAGGTTTCCTAATCACAATATCCATACAACTGCATTAAATGTGCTTTTGACTGAACTAGGCTTTATTTTTTATATTTTATTCCATTAATGCATAATAATAATAATAATAATAATACAGAGGTTGACATTATCATTAGAAAACTCTAAAAACTTTAAAGCTCAAACACAAAGATTGTTTACTGTATTGACACTGATAACCAATTTTACAGTATTTCTTCCTATTTTTTAATCTAGAGCACATTTGAAGTTTTGAAATAATCAGAAGAGGTTTGCTAGCAAATTAAATTGTCTTTTAGCATTATTGTTAAAGCGACTTCAGACCCAGGAAATTTCTTAATCACTTATATATCACTTTTATTTCACTTCATATCACCTTAACATTGAGACTTTTTAAAAGTTTTGACATTATTTTGTTGTTTTTTGAGAAAAGTACTGTGCTATTTATTTCCATTTTGAATGTATTTTAGTTTATCTTTTAATTTTTTAAAAAATCCTTTGTTAAAGGTGCCTTTATCTACTTAATTCATACTTTTCTTGCATCAGTTCAGTTTTGCATGGGTGAGCTTTCTTGTCTTTTCCTTTTTACACATTTTGGTATTCATTAACATGAGGGGCTGGATGGATGATCCTCCTATTTTTACTCCTCTTCCAGCACTCTAATATATACATATCCTGAGTACAGTCATGGCCAAAAGTTTTGAGAATGACACAAATATTAATTTTCACAAGGTTTGCTACCTCTGTTTTTATGATGGCAATTTGCATATACTCCAGAATGTTATGAAGAGTGATCAGATGAACTGCAATTAATGCAAAGGCCCTCTTTACCATGAAAATGAACTTAATCCCAAAAATAACATTTTGATCGCTGTTGTGAAGGCTTCAGGGCACCCAAGAAAGTCCAGCAAGCACCAGGACCGTCTCCTAAAGTTGATTCAGCTACAGTATTGGGGCACCACCAGTGCAGAGCTTGCTCTGGAATTGCAGCAGGCAGGTGTGAGTGCATCTGTACACACAGTGAGGCGAAGAATTTTGGAGAATGGCCTGGTGTCAAGAAGAGCAGCAAAGAAGCCACTTCACTCCAAGAAATACATAAGGGACAGACTGATACTCTACAAAAGATATAGGGATTGGACAGCTAAGGACTGTGGTAAAGTAATTTACTCTGATGAATTCCCTTTCCGATTGTTTGGGGCATCTGGAGAAAAAGATTTTCCGGTGAAGAAAAGGTGAACGCTATCATCAGTCCTGTGTCATGCCAACAGTAAAGCATCCTGAGACCATTCATGTATGGGGTTGCTTCTCAGCCAAGGGAGTGGGCTCACTCACAATTTTGCCTAAGAACACAGCCATGAATAAAGAATGGTACCAAAACATCTTCCAAAAGCAACTTCTGCCAACCATCCAAGAACAGTTTGGTGCCAAACAATGCCTTTTGCAGCATGATACAGCACCATGCCATAAGGCAAAAGTGAGAACTAAGAGGCCTGGAGAACAAAACATCGAAATTTTGGGTCCATGGCTAGGAAACTCCCTAGATCTTAATCCCATTGAGAACTTGTGATCAATCCTCAAGAGGTGGGTTGACAAACAAAAACTCACAAATTCTGACAAACTCCAAGCATTTATTATGCAAGAATGGGCTGCCATTAGTCAGGATTTGGCCCAGAAGTTGATGAACAGCATGCCAGGTCGAATTGCAGAAGTCTTGAAACAGAAACGCCCACACTGCAAATATTGACTCTTTTCATAAATGTAATGTACAGTGGTGCTTGAAAGTTTGTGAACCCTTTAGAATTTTCTATATTTATGCATAAATATGACCTAAAACATAATCAGATTTTCACTCAAGTCCTAAAAGTAGATAAAGAGAAACCAGTTAAAGCAATGAGACAAAAATATTATACTTGGTCATTTATTTATTGAGGAAAATGATTGAATATTACATATTTGTGAGTGGCAAAAGTATGTGAACCTCTAGGATTAGCAGTTAGTTTGAAGGTGAAATTAGAGTCAGGTGTTTTCAATCAATGGGATGACAATCAGGTGTGAGTGGGCACCCTGTGTTATTTAAAGAACAGGGATCTACCAAAGTCTGTTCTTTACAACACATGTTTGTGGAAGTGTATCATGGCACAAACAAAGGAGATTTCTGAGAACCTCAGAAAAAGTTGAGTTGTTGATGCTCATCAGGCTGGAAAAGGTTACAAAACCATCTCAAAAGAGTTTGGACTCCACCAATCCACAGTCAGACAGATTGTGTACAAATGGAGGAAATTCAAGACCATTGTTACCCTCCCCAGGAGTGGTCAACCAACAAAGATCACTCCAAGAGCAAGGCGTGTAATAGTCGGCGAGGTCACAAAGGGCCCCAGGATAACTTAAAGGCAAATGAAGGCCTCTCTCACATTGGCTAATGTTCATGATCATGAGTCCACCATCAAGAGAACACTGAACAACAATGGTGTCATGGCAGGGTTGCAAGAAGAAAGCCACTGCTCTCCAAAATAAAATTGCTGCTCATCTGCAATTTGCTAAAGATCACATGGGCAAACTAGAAGGCTATTGGAAGAATGTTTTGTGGACAGATGAGACCAAAATAGAACTTTTTGGTTTAAATGAAAAGCGTTATGTTTGGGGAAAGGAAAAACACTGCATAAGAACCTTATCCCATCTGTGAAACATGGTGGTGGTAGTATCATGGTTTGGGCCTGTTTTGCTGCATCTGGGCCAGGACGGCTTGCCTTCATTGATGGAACAATGAATTCTGAATTATATCAGAGAATTCTAAAGGAAAATATCAGGACATCTGTCCATGAACTGAATCTCAAGAGAAGGTGGGTCATGCAGCAAGACAACGACCCTAAGCACACAAGTCGTTCTACAAAAGAATGGTTAAAGAAGAATAAAGTTAATGTTTTGGAATGGCCAAGTCAAAGTCCCGACCTTAATCCAATTGAAATGTTGCGGAAGGACCTAAAGCGAGCAGTTAATGTGAGGAAACCCACCAACATCCCAGAGTTGAAGCTGTTCTGTACGGAGGAATGGGCTAAAATTCCTCCAAGCCGGTGTGCAGGAATGATTAAAAGTTACCGGAAACATTTAGTTGCAGTTATTGCTGTAAAGGGGTGTTCACACCACATACTGAAAGCAAAGATTCACATACTTTTGCCACTCACAAATATGTAATATTCGATCACTTTCCTTAATAAATAAATGACCGAGTATAATATTTTTGTCTCATTTGTTTAACTGGTTTCTCTTTATCTACTTTTAGGACTTGAGTGAAAATCTGATGATGTTTTAGGTCATATTTATGCATAAATATAGAAAATTCTAAAGGGTTCACAAACTTTCAAGCACCACTGTAATTGCCAATAAAAGACTTTGAAACTTATGAAGTGCTTATAATTACAGTATACTTTAGTATACCATTGAAACATCTGACGGAAAGATCTAAAAACACTGAAGCAGCAAACTTTGTGAGAATTTATGCCTGTGTCATTCTCAAAACTTTTGGCCACGACTGCACAATTTAAGGAATAGGTTTTTAAAACCTCTTTTGGCTTGAAAGCTATGGTAGAGGTAGCTCAAGAATGATCTGGATATTTTCTTATGCTGCTTAACTACACTTTCCCCTGCCACCACTTTGCATAGGATTGCACTTTTCTGCATAGGATGTAATCTACCTGTGTGCATCTTCCTCCACACTTGTACATAACCCTTTGTTCCTCCCTCTTCTTAAAATACGTATTCACCACACCCACGTCCATCCTTTTGGCAAAATCCACTATCCTCTGACCTTCTTCATTTCTCTCCTTGACACCATACCTACCCACCACTTCCTTGTCTCCACAGTTCCCTTCACCAACATGCCCATTGAAATCCACTCCAATCACCACTTTCTGTCCCTTGGTTACACTGTTCATTACTTCATCCAACTCACTCCAAAAATCTTTTTTCTCACCCATTGCACACCCAACTTGTGGTGCATATGCACTAACAACATTCATCATCACACCTCCAATTTCCAGCTTCATTATCATTACTCTGCCTGACGCTCTTTTCACCTCCAAAACACTTTTGGCATACTGTTCCTTCAGAATAACTCCTACCGTATTTCTCCTCCCATCCACACCATGATAGATCAATTTAAATTCACCTCCAATCCACCTGGCCTTACTCCCCTTCCATTTAGTCTCTTGCACGCACAATATATGAACCTTCCTTCTCTCCATCATATCTGCTAACTCTCTCCCCTTAACAGTCATACTGCCAACATTCAAAGTTCCTACCTTCAGTTCCACTCTCTTTACTTTCCTCCTCTCCTCCTGCCTCCGGACACGTCTCCCCACTCTTCTCCGGCCAACAGTAGCCCAATTTCCGCCAGCACCCTGTTGGCTAACAGTACTGGTGGCGGTCATTGTTAACCCGGGGCTCAACCGATCCGGTATGGAAATTTGTATTGTTGTCCGCATATTGATTTGGCAAAATTTTACACCTTAAATGTCTTTTTAGCATGATGCATAAGCTTACTACTGACTATTGTGCTTATCCATATGTTAATAAAATAGCATATAACTAATCAGAATATTTAGTTACAAGGTTTACCAACAAACCCACTTTTAATGTTGTTTTACTGTTCAGCTTTTTCCATATATATTGTTTGGCAGAAACCTGGTCACACCTCACTGGCCTCCATTTATTTTACTGTTTAGTAAAACTGTATTTCTAGCTATCAACTGAAGAGTGATGCATACTATAGCATACAGTAGATTGTGGAGTTATATGCATAATGTATTACCTTTGCTAGGATAATTTCTACAATTGTGGCATTAGCACAGTTATGTTTCAACATGATCTTGTTTGAGGTTAGCAAATTCCTCTTGGGATACTTACCTACTAAAAACTACTTAGAAAGATGAGTCACACTTATGAAGCAGAATGCATAACCTGTTCATTGTAATAACAGAAAACCTAAAGAAGAAAGAGCTTTTAGTAAGTAATTGGGTAAAGCTAACTCCAAAAAGAAGGGACAAATTATATGTTCTCAACACAACCACAAGTGATGAATGTCTTAATTTAATGAATAATGTGTCCTTTTTTCCACTGGCTAGTAATTCCATTAATGCTTTCAGGTTTAGCTTGTTTCCACATATCTAATGAAGATTCTTAAAGTTAACATTTAAGTGCATTCTGACATCTGAGGAGAATATCTATCTATGTTTATAAAATGCCTTTCTTATCTATTGTGGTCACCAGGAGGTGCTGCAGCTCCCCAAACACCTGACACAACAGGCTCGGACACAGGTTCCAATGAAACAAAGGTTTTTTTTTTTTTTTATTATATGTAATTCTTACTAATAAAACTTCCCACACCACAGTCACAGTTCTAAGCAACTCTCTGTTGTTTCCATCTTGACTCCACTCAGCAAGCTTCTTCCTTCTCCTTCCAACTCTGGCTCTTTGAGAGTTTAGGCTGGCTGCTCCTCTTATACAAAACCCAGAAGTACTTCTGGTGTTCCAGCTTGGGAGTACTTATGGGTGAGGTTGGAGCCCAACAAAGCAGGACACTCTAGTCCCTTGGCACCCACGGAACCCAACAGGGCTGAGCCAAAGAACTCCAGATCCCAATTTGCACTGTGGGAATCCGTGGTGGTACCATAAACCAGGAGCTGCAATCTCACATTTTGTGGGAGGCAATACCCTGTGCAAACTGTCTTCCTCTGTCCTTTCACACAATGGGCGTCCCAGCCGGGTAAAGATCTCAGTTCAGCTCCGGATGGGTGCCAATCCTTGCATGGCATCCCTCACTTTATCTATAATTTTTCAGTATATTTATGTATTTATTCTTTTGATACCATTTTTAGAAGTACCCTTAAGCTGTTCTGTAACATTTGCTTTCCGTCATAACGATTAGTTCTTGTAAATTATATGGTATCAGAAATAAACCTGCTTTTGCTATAGAAATAATACATATATAGCCCTGTAACAAACACAAATGTATTTTCATTATTTGTAAATATGTTCAATTAAAAAAATGAAATTAGTGAAGGTGAGAATGTGAATTAAGATAAGACGTTGCCTCTTGTTGCAGATGTACTTATGATATACATAGTTGTGATAAACTCCCGTGAAATATCTAAATATTTTTATTTGATACTGACACATCCACATAGAAGTGGGCACCCTCTGTTTAGGCTCAGATTTTAAACTTGTCTTTTCTTCATTTACATCCTGCTTTGATACTAGCAAGTAGATTTCAAAAACATTAGAGCAATTGATTGGTGTTGGTAGGAAATAGATAAAAATAAAACCTAAGTGACATGATCACTACTAGGGATTTCCCTAGAGGTATCTGACGTTGTTGAACTGTCAAAAAAATTCTCACAACTTGGGCATACAAAGAAAACAAATAATTAATTAAAAAGACAAACACTGGCAGGAGTCTCGGGAGGTTTTTCTATATAAATGATTTGTTAACTTTTTTACTTAAAAGAACAGCATGGAACTTGGCTGGGTAGCACAAGAAAAGAAAGCTGTACAGTATAATAATAATATGCTTTGGGCTTATTGATGGAATTTTAAAAATAACCAAACAATTTTAACAAGCATGTTAAGACTCTTTGCACAGTGAATCAGGCTAGAAAGCGAGAAGAATTCAACATATCGCTATCAATGCTTTTTTATTCACTGCAGCTTAAGTGAAAACAGGCAAACAAGTGGATCAGCATAATAGTCTGAATCTGAAATGTACCGTATGAAATGCTTCTATCATGGCTGTCTTAAGAATATCTGAGCATAAGAAGTTTACAAAAGAGTGGAGACTATTCAGTCTACCAAGCATGTTTTATTTAGAATTTTAGAGAATGTAGTCTTATTTGAATACACATATAGGTATAGTTTTGCTTATCACTATATTAAAAATGCAAAGCCAGGAACACATATGCAAATTTAGTTATTTGATTCTTATTTTCACAAAGCAGGAGGGGGTTGGAATACATTGATATCCTTATGCACTGTCAGTTATGTTATATAAGGTTACATTTTAAACAAAAAATGAAAAAAATATGAAGTGGAAGTTAAAATCTTTTAAAAATATGACAACAGCTCCAGTTTAAACAGAACTGTTTGAATTCATGTACTACTTGGCAATATTCTGGCTTTTGATACCTCTGCGGTGTACAGTGCCAAAGGGTTATTTACATTCAAAATTAATATGAAATACTCTTGATCACAAATTAATTTAAAATACTCATTGTATCGTAGCAAAACTGTCCCAAACGTAAACACCTGTGCCTCTCAAGACACGTAAATTTTATAAATATGGAGAAAAGAGGATGGATGGTATTTAAATTTGTCACACTGTAGTGTCCAGTACCAGAGCAAAGCTGATGTAATCAGCCTCTTTGGATGTTGGATTGGCATCTTATGCTAATTTCTTCTGCTTGGCTACAAAGCATCAAACAAATTAGCTGCCAGGTGCACTAGGGGAAAAGAGATCCCTACAACTTGCCACACCTGGTGCATATTCAGGCTCTCTCAGTCACAGAGAGGCAGAACTGGTGCCTGGGAAGGTAGAAGTGGAATCCTGCACAGGCAGAAGTGAATCATAAGATACAAAAGATGATCTAGTTTGACCCTTTTAATTGGCTGGTTGGAAATACATGTGGTAATACACACTCTGGGGCCTCTAAATTCAGTAGGTTCCCCGGAGCCTGTGCAGAGTCAGAAATGGCAAACAATTAAATGAGTGGTCTATAAAGCATTTTATCAGACTTTTAAAGAATGGCAGTAAAAGGTGATTCTTTTAAACATGGTATCTGTGGTAGAAATCTACCACAAATACTTTATGCTATTTCTTTAAAATGAATGATATATCTTAATATGGAAAACATATCAAAACACTTTATCTTAAATGACTATGTGACCCCTAAGTGCAAGTTTTCTTCCACATATCACTCATGAAACTGCATTGAACTACTTGTTATTACAGTAACATTTTAAAATGATGAGAAGCCCACTAGACCAGAATAAGTGCATTCATGGAGAAATCTGAGGAGACCTCCTTCCAGCTTTCATGATTGTTTTTTTTTTTTTTATTATTAAAGCTCATAAATATGTAAATCATAAACTGTTACTATATAAAGCTAAAGCCATCTGAGAACGGGGCAAGCCGGTAGATTATAATAGACAAGATTGATCAGAGAATACCATGTAGTCAGCAAAATTGTTACATATACTTTGGGCAGACATGTAGCAGATGAAGTTTAATGTAAATAAATGTTTTACACAAAGAAATTAAAAATATGTAAAACTACAAAATGGGATGTCTGAGATTTAAAAAGTAAACATTATGGGATAGATTTAGGAGCAGTAATAGACTAGTCAGCAGTATTAGGTGTACAGAAATAATTATGAAAGTCAATAGGATGAGATATGTAGCATAACTCAATGTACTTAAATATAGCTTACACAGATTATATTTTAAGATGTAAAGCACACCTATGACATCTGCTCTGGGGTGTTATCTTCAGTTTTGGCCTTTGAATTACAGGAAAGACGTAACAGCATGGCTAAGACAGTGTGGTCAGGAGGGTGGGGGTATTGGGTGTAAAGTCTTGTTTATAATGAATATATGCAATTCGTGCTCAGCGATATACATAGGATAAACTTCAAAAAGAATTGCAACACGTATACAGGAACACAGCAACGCCGTCAGAAGAAAGGACTCACTATCGTTGATCTATACGCATACTAAATCAACAGGACATACATTTAACTGGGACAATGTACAAGAAAAATTCAAGGCCAGTAGGAAAATTGCCAGAGAGCTGGCCGAATCCTGGTTATCAAATGAGAATGCCATCAACGGACACTTGGACATAAATCCAGCATATGCAATCTTAAGAAGAACATATTCATAATAAACAAGACTTTACACCCAATACCCCCACCCTCCTGACCACACTGACTTAGCCACCTCCCCCACCACATAATTTTTTGTTATATATTGCCTTTGATTCTTGTAAGTCTAAGCATTATCCTCTGATGAAGACCCCTGGCAGGGGTTGAAAACTCAGGAATAAAAAACTACTTTTGATGCGTGATTCATTTTCTCCCTTTGTGGATCTCCAGCTGCAAATATATATATATACAGGCCAAAAGTTTGGACACACCTCCTCATTCAATGTGTTTTCTTTATTTTCATGACCATTTACAGCACTCCATCACTCTCCTTCTTGGTCAAATAGCCCTTACACAGCCTGGAGGTGTGTTTGGGGTCATTGTCCTATTGAAAAATAAATGATCGTCCAACTAACCTGACTTCTGCACAACACAACTGCTGGTCCCAACCCCATTGATAAAGCAAGAAATTCCACTAAATAACCCTGATAAGGCACACCTGTGAAGTGAAAACCATTTCAGGTGACTACCTGTTGAAGCTCATCGAGAGAATGCCAAGAGTGTGCAAAGCAGTAATCAGAGCAAAGGGTGGCTATTTTGAAGAAACTAGAATATAAAACATGTTTTCAGTTATTTCACCTTTTTTTGTTAAGTACATAACTCCACATGTGTTCATTCATAGTTTTGATGCCTTCAGTCATGAAAATAAAGAAAACACATTGAATGAGGAGGTGTGTCCAAACTTTTGGCCTGTACTGTATATATATATATATATATATATATATATA
>JANRMT010062790.1:61883518-61911920 GCA_026402145.1 Polypterus bichir lapradei | reverse complement strand
TATATACAGTGGGTACAGAAAGTATTCAGACCCCCTTCAATTTTTCACTCTTTGTTATATTGCAGCCATTTGCTAAAATCATATAAATTAATTTTTTTCCCTCATTAATGTACACACAGCACCCCATATTGACAGACAAAAAAAAAGAATTTTTGAAATTGTTGCAGATTTATTAAAAAAGAAAAACTGAAATATCACATGGTCCTAAGTATTCAGACCCTTTGCTCAGTATTTAGTAGAAGCACCCTTTTGAGCTAATACAGCCATGAGTCTTCTTGGGAAAGATGCAACAAGTTTTTCATACCTGGATTTGGGGATCCTCTGCCATTCTTCCTTGCAGATCCTCTCCAGTTCTGTCAGGTTGGATGGTAAACGTTGGTGGACAGCCATTTTTAGGTCTCTACCTACTAAATGTATATATATATCTACAGTGGAACCTCGGTTCACAACCATAATTTGTTCCAAAACTCTGGTTGTAAACCGATTTGGTCGCGAACCAAAGTAATTTCACCCAATAGGATTGTATGTAAATACAATTAATCCGTTTCAGACTGTACTGTATGAACTGTATGTAAATATATTTTTTAAAGAGTTTTAAGCACAAATATAGTTAATTATACCATAGAATGCACAGCGTAATAGTAAATTAAATGTAAAAACATTGAATAACACTGAGAAAACCTTGAACAACAGAGAAACCTAACACTGCAAGAGTTCACGCTATAGTGCTACAAACCGGTCGTAAAAACACTTTTTTTAATGGGTTTTAAGCACAGGGAAAAAATTAACATTTGAAAAATCCGTAATTTAATAAACCACCAAGAAGAGTAACATTGCAACAATGCACGCTACGAACCAATCGCTGTAAGCAAAAGTGAAGTGGATGTTAAAATCCAATAGAAAAAAGTCTTCATTAAATATAACAAGGTAAACACAATGCTCGGATCTGTCTTTTTAAAAACAAGCCTGGTGCATTCTTTAACTGCCTTCTCGGCCTTATGCTCCAGCAGTCTCTATCGTGTGTGTGTGTGTGTGTGTTTGTGTGTCTATGCGTGCGTGCGTGTGTGTGTGTGTGTTAGTGTGTCTATGTGTCTCTCTCGCACGTGCGTGTGTGTGTGTGCGTGTCTCTCTGTCTCTCTCTCGTGTGTGTGTGTGTGTGTGTCTCTCTCTCTCTCCCTCGTGTGTGTGTGTGTGTCTCTCTCTCCCGCCCAGGTGTCTGTGTGTGTGTGACTCTCTCTCTCTTGCTGCACAGGGAGAGACTGAACATGTACGGAAATCATCGGCACACACAAACCGAAAGGGAAACTGGCTTGTTCGTATACCGAGACTGTGATCGTGAACAGATGCAAAAGTTTGGCGAACTTTTTGGTCGTAAACCGATTTGTACTGTACGTGTTCCGAGACGTTCGTGAACCAAGATCCCACTGTATATGCATATTTATATATATTTTTTTTTGCATTAGACAGCCAACTATGACAATACTTCTGTTATGCTTAGAGATTTGTCATTGTTAATCAAGAGATTCAGCAGCGGAGGACTACAGTAATACTTTTATCTGAACAAAGCATTAAAAAATGACATATATTTCAGGAGCCTGGTCTTGGAAGCACAATTGAGCAAAGTTTTTCAATATGTTTTGAAAGACATTATAGGGTACCTTGGAGTAGCACACATATTTCCTATTTATTTTGCTATTTGAAACAACAACCAGATCAGCATTAAATTCTTTGCTTGAGACTCATATTTGTAGTGCTTCATTTGTCATAAAACAAAAACATTGTATGATAATATTAATCCTCCAACTGAAGTAGAATGGGAGACTCGGACACAGCAAAATAAAACTAAACGAGCAACGCAACTTAACTTTTATCACTAACTTTGAATGCATTGGTCAAAACTGGTTTCATTCAAAGTCAAAATAAAGTAGGTCTCCAAAATGGGCAAACAGCGAAACTTGGCAAATATGATCCTCCATTGTTCACTACCACCAATGAATTAATTGATTTTACTCTTCACGTTTGTTCTCGTTCTCTATAGTTGGCTTCTCATTTGAAAAACTCTCAGACATCATGCACTGAACAAAGAGTTATTATGCAATCTCTGTATAAAATGTAGATACAACAAAATAGAATCAGGAGTCAGTGTTTAAAGATGATTATTACATTCTAACTGTATCAGATATTGCTATTATATTGGCTAGCTTGTTCACTTCAGGGACCTAAAATAAATTGATATGCTTATTGTTTATCAGTCTGATTTTATAAGATTATGATTTTGTTCTCACCTTCACCATTGTAGGCTACCAGTTAGGTGGATGAGTCAATACAAATCCACCTTTACTTTCACCTTTAAGATCCATACATACCCAGCACCCCAGAGAGTATTTCTTCACCATGAGAACAGTAGGTGCATGGAATAATACAGTATATTAAGCAGTGTAGCAGATCCTGTAGATCTTCACTTGCTGATATTTGATGCTGATCGACAGGCTTAGTTGGAAAATCATTTTTTGATCTGTACAGATTACAGAGATTGTAGAGACTTGACTTCAACACTCATTAGGAAAATGGAAGCCACATCTTTGCTGTTTTTGGTCAACTGGCCTTTATTAGAATTCCATAATATACCATACCACTTTGTGGTGACGCTAATGTTGCCTGTCTATTTTTAGGAGAAAAACTTGAGTAAATTCAGAGCAGTGTGTTAAAGGACACTGATAGAAAATCTGAAATTTAAACCTTTATAAGACCCAAAGGGATAGAATTACTATTTTTTTCCCCCCATCCATTTATTATCTAACGGCTAGGTCAGTTCATGCTTGCAAGGTGCTGGTGCGTAAATAATGTATTTTATTTCTTCATTAAAAATATTGTTGTCAACAAAAATACTTTATCACTTGTTTTCCACTTATTAGACATTATTAGATATTATTCTTTCGGGTCTCTCTCGGCCTACATATTTTCACACTCATTAGTAAAATAAGTTACACAGTTGACACAGTAAGGTAGTTAATAATTGTAACCCTACAAATCCCATATTTTTAGTTAATTGCATCGTTTGAGAAAATACTGACTTTGTCCAGTATCGTAACAGTAAGCAGTACAAGACACAGATAGAAAATAGTTGTGTAAACTACACAATTGATTCCTATTCACTTGTATTTAGGTGGTGGGTAAAATGAAAATACCATACAGTATTCCAGCGTGAAAGGTCGATGAATATTTATGATGATAATCTATTTTGCCAAGTCATTTTCGTTGACTATGGACATGGAACATTGGTTGGCCCTATTCCTTACATCTCCAGAGTCTCGGTTCGAATCTAGGCCCACAAAGTCTCGGTTCCAATCTAAGCCCAAGTATTTCCTTAGTGGCTTGGCTAGTTGTCCATTTGTCAGTATAGTATTTCCTTCAAAATTCCAAAGATATAAAGTTAACATTAATTGAGGACTTTGAATTGGCCTGGTGTAAGAGTGGTTTTCCCTGTGGACTGGTGTTGCATCCAAGGTTGGTTCTTTCTTTGCACTGCTGCCAATACCCAGAATTGAATAAGCACATTAGGAATTGATGGATGGTTGGATGAATGGGTAACTAATTGCAAGTAAACGGTAGTTACAACATTGAATGCTTTGTTATCACCCCATTTGTAGATAACATAATAAAAAATGAAAATTCAAATCTTGCATGCCTACGACATACTAAGTGTTATTTTTGCCATCAGAAAAACATGCCAGCATTACAAAATGTTAATTTATTACAACTTACAGCAGAACCTTGCCCTATGATTCTGGACATGTAGTAGTGTTGGGTAAGTGTATATTAAAGTTCACATGCAGGCTTTAACTGCTGTAATTTTTTTCTGTGTAGTACAAAATTCCTGTACTATCACTGGTATTAACTAATCTGATGGATAAACTGTGGCACACAACTGCTCCTCAAAGACCTTTTTTTTAACATTTTCTCAAGCTTACACCAATTTCTAGATGAAACTGACCCCAATAACCTGGCGATCATGAAAAGTCACTGGCATATACTAATGCAGTTATCATGGTACATAAAACCAATCTCTAAGTGCAGCCTGTGTAAAAATAACTTAAGTACACAATATACTTGTAATATAACTATCACTCACCAATGTGACTGCCACACAATGTGGGTATATGATGTAAAGTTTCAGGTAAGAACATGACGACTACTCCAGTTCTTCTTTTCAATGCCCTAAGATGATGTAACTGGTTTAATAAAAGGGGCTTCTTCACCAAAAGTTCTTGTTTTTGAGCAGGACAACTGAGGTGCAAGCAGAAAAACCCCAAAGGCACAGACCAAAACGGCAAAAACTGCAGATGACTTAATGGACAACCTTTGAAATTAGGGCAAGGTTTGTCATTTTGGTGATGTCTCATGCCTCCAACTGTATGCCCATTACCAATAACCTTTAGTATGCAGTAGGCCTATGTAGGAAACACATTTGGAAAACATGCCTGCCTAGTGCAAGGCACATCCTCATCAGGCCAACTCAGAATTGTCAACTGAGCAAACATAGACGTCTTTAGGATGTGGAAGCCAGAATACTCAGAGAAAAACATGTGGTAATCTGCCTGCTAGGCATTAACATGTTAAAGCGGAAATAAGAGGGTTCAAAGAATTGTGCAAGGTCAACTTTGATGTCGTAAATAGATCTTACCTGTATTAATGCCTAACTGCGGGGGTGCATTTCCGCAAGGATTTTAACTTTGACTTCTGCAGTTATACATGGTGCGGCGCTGGCGACGGGTCGGGTGCACCTCCAGGTCAGGACTCCTGGAGGACGCTTCGCGTACCCCGCCATAAAAGCGAGGGTCTCCCTAGCCCCTGCCATGGATAAAGAGATAAATGCGGAGGGTTTTACCTTAGTTAATCTGGTGCAGGGATGCGTTAGTTTGAGAAAGGGATCCCCAAGAGAAAGTCATCAGGTAAGGTTACAGTGAAAAAAAGTAACTTTATGTCATAAAACATATCGGGTTATCCGAAGGGAGCGCGTCATGATACGTTCAGGCTCGTGCCCGGTCGCACGCACGCGAGGCCGCTAGCCTATTGAATGCCTGCCTTGCAAAGGTTGAGTAGAGCACCCCATAGACACATATGGATAGACGCTGCATTCACTATGTTGCCCAGTCGACACAAGTCAGCTCGTCCGCCCTATTGCGAGTGGCAAAAGTACCATTTAAACTAATACAGGTAGACGTGGAAACCGGGTTTTCTGATGAAAAAACAATAACGTTTAAAACAGCATCGTTTACATACAACAGATTTTGGCGAATCATTTAAATGCAATTATTTATATCCGTTTATACACTAATAATGGCAATTATTAAATAATAATAATAATTATTATTATTACATAATTCCTCCCATATAAGTAACATTTCTTGGACTGCCTTCTTCCATCTCCGAAACATTTCTATTCTTCGTCCTGTTCTTATGCAACACAGAAGTGAAGTATTGGTTAATGCCCTAGTCACCTCACATAAAGATTACTGTAATGCTGTTCTATCTTCTATCCCTCAAAAACGCATCCATTGCTTACAACTTCTTTAAAATTCTGCTGCCAGGATAATAACCTGTTCTAAATCCACTGAACATATTACACCTATTCTCTCTCAACTTCACTGGCTCCCTGTTCACTACTGAATACAATACAAAATACTGCTCTTTACATTTAAAGCTCTCCACAGCCTTGCTCCCCCCTACCTCACTGATCTCCTACAGACTTACACTCCCTCTCGCTCACTCAGATCCTGTAATTTGAGAGTATTCAGTCTGGCAATATGGCGCAGCCTTAGTTTGTGGAAGACAGACACAACTAAAGACATGAGCATAAAGTGATGGTTGTCAATTTTAAAGTGTGTTTCCTCAACGTGCTCCTTGAGAAAAAACACATTATCTGAACCAATCTTAGCCCGAACAAACTGATTGATCAAAGATGCACTGACAGCTTGCCCTAATGTCGACTGTTGGATAACACGTTCAGATACTTTGACCACCTTGACTCTCCCTCAGTAGGAATCATCAAACCTCCTTTGTTTTTTAATGTGAGCAAGTGGTAGCTTTGATCATATGATGCCGGTACAGTATCTGTTACCAGACTAGCACAGCACACATCACAGGACAGCTTTCTCAAAATCTCGTCTAACGGCTACTCCCACTGCTTCCTGAGGTGGATTTCTTGGGGAAACCGTCAAAGTTTGAGAAATGTTAACAGCTAACAACAATCTACGTAATTAGTGACTAAATACGTTTAGCCAAAACGTTGTTTGGAGGCTCACTTGAGCACATGAATGCATAGCTTTGCCTGGCATAGCTAAAGTTAAGATTATAAAACAGGATTTTCTAATGGAAAAATATAACCAAAACAATTGTTAAGTCTTACCTATGAAATGTAATCCCCTGGGATCTGGTTTGGAGCGTACAGCAGTTTGCACAATCCCAAGCAGCACATGCATGAGGCATCTTTATCCATTACTTCACTCCACAGCAGTGCCACTAGGAATATGGCGGCGATGTTGATGTACGATGCTGCTGGTCATGCGGCATCTAGTAATTCTATGTCTATAGTCTTTAGACTCAATAGCATATTATAATATAGTATAGTATAGTATGAAAAGAAAAAAACAGATGGACGAGGTAAAGCTCATAAAACAGTTTACTTGAACATTAAAGAAGAAAAAAACAGGGTTGTAACAGCAAAAAAAGAAAGTCTTTGACTTTGAACTATTTACAATCTACAATATTCTCTCATATTTGTGGTCCTGAGAGACACCATTAAAGAAAAGCAAAACAGAAAAGAAAAGCACTGACTTCATACCCCCACAACACAACCTTCTAGCCCCTTCTCCAATGAGCCTTCCAACCCTCCTCCCGACCCCCCTTTCCGTGTCAGTCCTCCTCGCTGTATTCTGCACTCCCTCAATTGGATCCAACAGTCACTCCAAAAGGCCTTCAACCTGGCAGGGACGTTACAACAGTATAGTATAGTGATTTCTTTTAGCATAGCAAACATCAGCTTGTGCCTTATTTGTAAATATTTTCTTTTTGTATTGAAGTATAGATCTCCCAGTTATAGCACTGTTTTGATGGATGTATCTTATAGTTTGGGTTTGCAGAGCACTTTTTGTTTTTTTTGTAAATGTACTTTTTCTTTTTGTGAATATTTTTGGGACTCATTGGACTTTGTTGTGTGTAGTTTCTTCCTGATTGTTTTCTTTCTTTAGGAAGACTACAGTTTTGTGTATTTACATTCATGTTTTTATTTTTTATTTTGAGAATAGCAAATTCACTGTAAATATCATTCACTAGTTTTGATTGGGACTTTATGTTTTTGTGCACCTGTAAATAAAGCCCACCTTTGTTTTGGAAAATACCACCTTTTTGTGTCTGTGTCTCCATGTCTTACTTCTCTCAATTCTGATCCCAGTCAGTCCCTAACTACAAGATGACCCACTATGTAGCCTGGTGCCAACCTTGCCACTACATGGGGTGTCATAAACCTACAGGAGCTTGAGGAGAATGTGCACTCTACACACTGTAAAAGATAACCTCTTCCGGGTTCAAACCCAGCTCCAAATGAGATTCCAGCAATTGAACAAGTCCAAAAAATAATCAATTACTTATGTTGTTATAGTTATTATATCTGACCATTTTACACACAATAAGCTTAAGTAACCTGGTTGCAAAACTAGAAGAGTTATATCTAATTAATAGCACTTCCTTAATGTCTAACTGTGTGATGTTAAATCATCATTTTACCCGTGAGGCTTTATCATTTGTTTTGTTTTTTTAAAGATGCAGAGCTGACAGATGTTTTAAATAGACATTTGTTTTTAATCAAATTTAAGACAAAAAGCTATAAAGATACTTAACGAGTTATCAATTCATTTTTGTCTTTGGGTTATTTATATGCTACAGTATATGTAGAGCATTTCATTTCTTATAGTATACATGCTTTTACAATGGACCATAGTGTCCAACAAGTATCGAGCGTATTCATTGTAGCTTACATCTTTTTTTACTCCATTCATTAGAGTTTGATCTGACAGGATCAGGTGGGTAAAACCTAACTTGTAATGATCTGTAGTTTAAAAGAAAAAAAAAGCTTATTGTCAGGCAAAAGAGTTCCTGCAGCATAAAACTAATTGAAATGGGAAGCGATATTCCAGTCTAAGCCAACAAGCATAGGTAATTCGTCAGGGTGACATCACTGTACATACACTCCATCCATCTTGCCTCTGCTTCGAGGACTTGCTCCTAATGCTGTGATTAATAACACTACTCAGAAAGAGCTGGTGGCCACTCCCTAAGTGTTAAAGCCAAAACCACTGATTTTACTTCACGCTGTGTGTATTGAACTGTACCAAGAGAAAAACTGGTAAGGAGCAGCATGTGCTGGCCTTATTTCCTACCTCTTCATTAACGTCAAGGCAGTACTTTGCATCTGTCATTCTGTCAGATCATTCCCAACCTTGTAATTTGTCCATTTTATAAAAAGATGAGTTGATAGAATCCTGCCCTCTTTTTTCTTGCAGTAATGGGGAGGCAAAAATGTAACACAGTAGATGTTTAAAATTCAGCAGTTTATTATAACTGTTTATATCATGTGAAATTATTTGTTTGTAGGTTTATATCCTGCATTTGAAATTAGATATGTCACGTGTGTTATGAAACTTATGACAGATTGTGGCTGGGTATTAGATGCCACCTTTCACTTCTAAATTTTCCTGTTTATTTGTTTTATTTTTCATTTCATATGCATATCTCCTCTGTCTTACCCTTTGCATATACATAATTTAGAGCCAAGTTATGAAGTCAAGATGCACTGCAATCATTTAATATTTTTTCAGTTTTCTTTAATGATTAGCCTAAAAGGAATGTTTAGAAACATTTATCCTGTATCTAGTTTCTATATAGTTGAATGGTAATGGCAAAATAGATTTTAAGAAACAATTCTTTAAAAAATTAATGAATACCTTAAAACTGATCAGTGATGTGTTTACATTTTTATGGCCATCTGCAAAAACTTAGTGAAAAAAACATTAGGCTGGTACAAAGTGCTTTCTTTTTATGATTAATGAGATATGATCAGAAGGTCTAGCCCTTATTCCACAGACAAAAGGTAAATACAGTATGGCATAAGAGGAATGCTGTATTCACAGATAGAACAAATGATGTGAATATCCCCTTTATAACCTACAACTACGCACTGCAAACTAAGTAGCTGACAGCAGCAATATGAATACTGTTGAATTCAATTAAATACAGTTCTAGCAGCTTATGTGGTCTGCTAATAACTGCATACATGCTCAGCAGTGGAGCCTACATGACACAGGATGACCTCAGATGTGACTGTTTTTATAACATGGTCCTTATTTGTAGTTTAAGTAGCTGGAGTACATATCCACTTGGCCCAGGCCGTCATGTTTTAAGGCACATTAATTGAACATTAAGAATGGAGGGCAAGGTAACATGAGTAAAAGAAATACCTTTGCTTTATTTGTTACATTTTTAAATAAATGCTAACATCACACACTTTTAACCTGTACCAAATATTTCTGTTGTATGATGAATGGCACAAAAATTTCTTTTCTGATTATTTGTTTGAACAAAGCATTAAATATGTGTTGAATAGTAATTTGAGATGTTTACCTTTGGCAGTTCTTGAAGTGTACGATTGGTAGCAAAAAAACAATAAATAACCAAAATCAACATATTTCCTACAAGTAACTCTTTGCTTTTATATAGTGATCTTCTGTTAACTAAAGCTACCTACTGCAAGGAGGTTGATAGTGTATTATTGCCCCATGTACAGAGTACAGTGTAGTTTTTACTTGCATATGCTACTCAACATTCAATATCGTGTCACCCTCCGGAACCATGATTGGTGAGTGTAAATATTTTACCAACATTAGTTAATAAAGCCATAGCCCTCATATGCACTGTATTATATTCAGACATAGAATCACAAATGAATACTTGTAATTAGATACAAGTTTAGCTCTGTTGACTTTGTAAATCCATTATAGCCCCCACAAGGGCTGCAGAGGCTTTTCTCCAGCTTGTGCAATGCAAACTAAGGAAGGTTTCTAGCTGCTTTGCATGTCGAGAAGAGGAGTATTTGTGGTATTAGAACAGACTGGTGCCTTGGGTTCTTGGAAAGCAAACAGTTTCGGGGAAGACTGTTCTGTTGCCGCAGTATCCTTTAAAAACGACAGATGTTAAATAAACGTTAAAAGTTGGCACAAATGCAAATATTTTCATAATTACAACAATGTGTATGCCTTGGTGTTGACTACTCATTGCATAAGTGTACTTTTTCTACACCACTACTGTAATTCCAGGCATAACTACGTTAATATTAGAGTTGTTCCTGAAAAAGATGACGTAATTTTGTAAACAATAGTCATGTAATTTTGGCTTTAAGCTTTCAGTCTTTTATTTATTGGATAAGCCAAGGTTGTAACAAATGATTCTATCCACTATATATCATTAGACACTGATCTGGCTGGTACCAGAAGATAGGTAGTTATGAGAACATTTAGTTACCTCTTTAACTTTCCCATAAAGTGTGCTGTAGGAGAAAGAAAAAAAACTTTCCTCTATCTTTGAAGAAGACAATCACAGAGCCCAGATGAAAATGCAGAACATTTCATAATTTACATAGAATTATGCATAAATGTCTCATTCCATGGAGTGAGCTATCAATTAAACAATTCATCTACTTTTATACTTTTCTCTAATTACATCATCTCATCTAATACATCACATCATCTAACTCTTCATATGCAGAACTTTATTACCTCCTCCAATCAACAAAGCCACAACTCATTTCTAACTCTTGTCGATTCTCCCATTATTCTTAGTACCACTTCATAGGAGGAGTGTATGGGTTTCTTATCAGTTGATCCCCACTTTCTGGAGGGATGTTTGTTACTCATTTACCTCATTTTCACTTTGGAAAATTACATTGATAGCTTATCTAAGACAAGGCAGAGACTTCAAATTCTTAGGTTTTAAGTTACATTTTATTTAACCTTTGAGTTAAATTCAATACTTTTCCTTATGTTATATATTTCAATCTAGCTTCATATATATACTTGTTGTAAATTTTAAAAGATTAATATTTATTAACTAAAAATTCTATACGTGCAGAATACATTTGATGGCAGGACTTCAGCATTCCAACAGGAGGTGCACAGACTGAACTTAAGTACAAAATAAAAACAGGACAAAATAAAGTCCTTTTCTCAAGTATTCATATTAATTTATTCATTAAGGCATTTCAAGAAAATTGTTTAGTTACCTGTTATAATGTTCTCACTACTTAAATTCTGTTTTTCTAAAAAAAGATGTGATTTGTTAGTCTAATATGTTCTGATCAATCCTGAGATGAAAATGTCATGGTTGGTTATCAGCAACATATGTAGATATGTGAGTAAGAAATAGGAACTTGGTGGTCCACTGATTCGTGCCTACATCTCCAGGAGAGTGGATTTGCATTGGTGTGTATTCTAGTTATCACCTACATCTGAAAGATGTGTAGCTTAGATTACCCCATTGACAGTGAGTGTAGGTGTGTGCATAACATGAATTCACCCTCAGATATACTGAAGACCCATTCAAGGGTTGTTTCCTGTCTTGTGTAGAATGTAGCTGGATCACTCTATTAACCCAAAACTGAACTGAATAGGATTAACAGTCTGTGGATGGATTGATGGGACTGATAATACAACTATCCATGTTGTGAACCACTTATTCCATGATAAAATATCATGAAACCACAGCTTACAGCTTGATTTAAAGAGTCAGGACTGATGAGAGCTTTCCCGGGAAGTCCCCAGGAGTTAATTGTAAAAGTGGCAGAGATCTTGTAGATTTTTTGAGGGCATATTTACAAATGTAGCCCTTATGTGTAAAACCGAGTGTGGAAATATCCTAGTTTAGCCTGGCATGACATTTTATATTATGCTAATGTCTTCTCACATTTTGGTAACCTTAACATCAAAGGGGCCATGCTTTTCTCTCTTTCTCTAAGTCCTGTGCCACCTACTGTTTAGTTACATCTTTCTGTCATAAAGCGGATGCAGAGTAATGGTATAAACAGATTGCAATAGGTTGTTCACAAACAAGACATGCTAAAAAAAGACTGACAAATGTACTTTAAGAGAAACAGATATAAAGTGTAGCATGAATGCACTTGAAGAAAAAAGATTTCAAGTCATCATGCAGACTAGTTTACTATTTATACCATCTAAAAATGTTGCAAATAATATCAGAAGTACAAGTTAGAAATTGGATAACATAAATGTATTTAATGTATTTGATAAATATCATTCAAAGGTATATTTTGCAGCAGTTTCATCTTCCCTCAGCACTTGCATCTTCACCTCCAATTTTATTGGCAGTTGCTATCAAATCTTAATCCGTACAGCGTTACCTCACACAACAAGGCACTCTTATAATAATATAAAAATGCTTTTTTTTCTGCTCTTTAACCCACCTATCCTTTTTAATGCCAACTTACTGTAAACCTTCCTTCCATAATTTCCCTTATTTCTTTTAATATCTTACAGACCTTTCTTCTTCCACCCTCTGCAATCTTCCCTACAAAGTTGGAGTTACCCAAAGCAGTTAACTGAGAAATCTTTTTGATCTTTAAGGAACTGAATTTTTAACTTTACACCATGCACATCCCTGGTTTCTTACAATGATGAATCACTTTTCTACAGCACTCTAATGCTCGATCACATCTTTAAAAACTCATGACCTATAGGCATTTTTTCATTCAATTTAGTTTGCCCTGTTTTCAATGTCACAGTCTCTCTTGTTAAAATCTTTTGAAGTGCTTTAAGATAATGACCATCAGTGTGTGTTAAGCGCTGTGCAATCTCCTGACTAAGGCTTAAAGTATAATAAATGTGAATTATGTTAGTGGGAGATTTCTACTTTGTAAAAATGTGGGTTTTTTACATCAGTGGAAATACATTGCCATACACAATGGAAAATTTTTCTAAGAAGAGTATGCAGGACATTGCTGCACATTCTGAAGAAAATTTATTACTGTGTTTATTTCGATTTAGGCACGTACATTATTATCATGCAGTTGTTTTTAAATTATTCAGTCAATTTCCTGAGCATTCTTCCAGGCTTCAAATCATGCTTAAGTAAAGTTAGTAACATCAAGTATTTAAAAGAGATAAAAAAATATATGAAAGGCCCAGCACAGTTTAGTTATTGTGCTAGTCAAGTCTTGCAATACAGCAAACATGGCAACAACTTCTTTGGTCCACTCTCAATATTTTATCATCAAACTAGGCATACCGTAGTTTTATATACACATCTTCAGCTTGTATGGTCATGAAGTTTTTCCTCTTGGGGGATTAAAGAGTTTTTGTTTTTGTAATTTCCTGTTCTTATCTTCATACTTTCTGTGATTCATCAAACCTTCAAACCAGTAGTACAACCATAGAAAAAATAAACTACCTTTATTATGCTGTGAGACACATTCTTGTTTAAGGCAGCTCTACCAGTCAATGAATAGCAGAGTAGAGTAGATATTCTCCATGAACTTATTGTCATAAGTACCTGTAGATGATTGGCATATGTTATCAGTCATCCTAATAACACCATGATCAGAAGTGAACCAAGCACCAAACTTTAAGGAACTCTGCAAATACAGCAGACTTAATGAGGCAGTGTCACTTTGATGAGCAGCACATTCCAGCATGGCTCATGTTTTCATAATATTTTGAGGATGCTATGAGTTCAGAAGATTAAGAGAATGAGATCATTTAAAAATCCATAAGTAAAAAAGAAAATGTGCCAGATCTTTTTTCTCATTTTATCATAGTATTTCATTTATTAAGTTACCTTGTCCAGCTATTTCCAGAAAATTATTTAGTTACCTGAAACAATGTCTTCTCTACCTAAATACTGTCTAAAAAAGAATGTGATTGGTTAGTTTAATATGTTCTGATAAATAACTGAGCTGAAAATTTCATGGGAGGTTGTTTCCCATCTTGTGTAGAATGTAGCTGGAACCCTCTGTTAACCCAAAACTGAACTGAATAGGTTTAACAGTCAATGGATGGATTGATGTAAGTGATAATACATCTATCCATGTTCTGAACTGCTCATTGCATTATTAAATATCAGGAAAGTACAACTTATCCTTGCAGCATCTGGTGTAAATAGTAAGGACTGATGAAAGCTTCCCAAGCAAGTTCCTATTGTAAGAGTGGAAGGGATCTTGTAGATTTTTTTGAGGGCACATTTAGAAAGGATCATCAACACTAACAACAAGGATCAGTAAACATGGTACACAAAGCAACAATAGGCTTGATTGAAGCAGACAAACCTAGGTTTTAAAGTTTTAAATGAACTAACTAAGCTAAGCGATAAGTCTCTTGTAAAGCCTTTCCTTTATTTATAAGAATATTTAGCACACTGTTAAAAATGGTCACAATCGCATGAGACATTGTGTGTGTCTAATGATATACAATTACCAAATATACCAAAATGTTGGCATCTGTCAAAAATATTAACCAGCATTCATGGTGCTCTCTTCCTACCTTTTTTCAGCCAGAGAGTTTGTCCCCTCTTCCTTCCACATCTTCAAACTATTTTGTTTTCACCTGGGGATATTTGTTGTAGATACACTGGTAGGCAAAGATGGGGTGGTGGCCAAGCATCCTCTTCCAGGATATGAATTTTAGGTGACTACCACATTGTGGACTGGTGCCCATTCAAGGGTTTGCTCCTGTCTTTTGCCCAGTGCAGCTCTGGTGGCCTTGGTCCCCCATTCCAAGTTATTTATTTTGATATGAGGTACAATAATTACACTCATAATGCTATATGTAATGGAGTGCTGAAGTGCTCTGTGGATGCTAGAAAAGAATACCCTATGTGTATGAGTCCACAAATTATGTTCAAAAGCACACTTTAATATCGCTATCAGTCAAATTGCCTGGACAGCAATAAGGAGAAATTAGTGAGAACATCCAGAATGTACACATAAGTTATTTTATCCAAGCCTCAAAATGAAAAGGATTATGAATAAAGACAATTTACCCTCAGGGATTAAAAAAATGTACCAAAAATATTAAAGGCACAGAATATTTTCTTTTTCAAGCCAAGCCTCAAAGGTAAATATAGAACCCTGTAGAAGTATAACTAATGTCAGAATACATCACTCTGCATGATCACAATACAATACAATCACATAATATTTAAAATGTTGCTCACACAGGGACACTTGTAATTACAGTTTCACACCCTACATCGGGATTCAAGTTTCTCCATTAAACGAAGATTTAAATTTTCACTTTCTTCTGTTTGCTGTCTACATGCAGCTTATATAATAAAAAGCAATAAACTGAGCAAATGCAAATAATGAACCTACTGCAATGACATGTCACATTGTGTATGCAGCAGTTGTTGAGATATAAACAACAACCAGGAGCAACTATTAATGTGCAGCAAAGCAGAAGATAGAGAACTGGGCCACAATCAACTGTAATGCTTCATTCAGTTTTCCTAAAAAACACCTTAAGCCTGACTATTCAAATCCAATGAGGTTAAAAATGTATTTTCTTGGAAGAATGGTATTTGAGACTTTTATATGAGGATCATTGGGATAAGAAGTCTAATCACAATTACCACTGTCTACATCTTCCTCCATATCATTATTGGCATTAATCACAATTTAATGATACAGTTTGTATAGTACTACCTTAAATCAGGGTTTTGCATTTTTGAAATATCTTTCAGATTTGAAAAGTTTCTGTAGGAACAGTTTTAAAAAGTACCTTTGTTGCAATGCATGGGGTTGTTGGAAAATCAGAGTGCTCTGCTCCATATAGTTCCAGGAGAATAATGACATTTTTATGGCTATGTTTTTATTATTGTGTTAAATAAATTAATTAAAAATGTTCATACCTAAATAGGCAAGCTTGAGAGCAGGAATTGCACGTTAGCAACTTAAATTATCCTTACCATATGGCGATTATGTTGTTCTCCTTTTGTCCTTTATTATGGTATTTTTAAGTTAGTACTGAATAGCTGAATGAAAACAATATTATAAGGATTTACCATGAAAAGCAAGCCTTGTTTTAAAAGACACTGGGTTTGCCTTCTTCATGGAAGCTGCACATTCTTCCTGTGTTTCTGTCAGTTTCCTTCATACTTCAGTTAAAAGGCAAGTAATCAGATTAACTGGTGATACTAAATTGAATTTACTGGTTGTGTCAGAGGGCATGCTGATGTGCACTCTGCAGGCCACCAATGATGCTTTTCAAGTAAATTCCTGCCCTGCATGAAATTTTAAAAGGAATTAGGAGCGTTTGGAAAAATGACTAAGTGAGTAAAATAACTTCTCTTTCCTTATTATTGAATTTTTAGTGAGCATCATTAAAGGCGAAGTTTATTGACATAATCATTCATTCATAGTTTTAACCCCTCAAGTTCAGTTTTTGGTCAGTAGTGGGCAGAAAGCAAAAACCATCCAGTCCATTGCACAAGAGCACACAAACATAGTAAATGTTGACAGTTTGCAGACTATGCCAATTTAAATCTTTGGAAGTGAAAAGAAGGTAGGTTACTTGCAAAAGAGGTGTGCAATTAAAGAAAGAAGACAGTTGCCCAGCTCAAGATTCAAATTCTGATCCCTGGAACTTTGAAGTAGTAGTGCTATCATGCTACTTATGTTTCTTAGAAAAGTAATTATTTAAAACTCTGCATTTGAGTGGTGTGGCCGGGTGCAGGAATGACAGTTTGTGCAACACTGATAAGCTGGGACACCAACTGAATCATCCTGTTTAATACAAAATGGTCACTCGGGTACAATAACAAAACAGCAAGCTCTTTTAGGCTGTCAAAAGTAAGGATTCGTTCAGTGGAGGTCTGTCCAGTGGGTCACCCTTGACGGGAAATGACACCTCCTTCTGAGCAGCTGGGCTCCTTATACACAAACCCGGAAGGTGGCGGGGCTAAGTACCCTCTCTGGGCGGCTTCTCAGTGAGAAGAGAATGTTAGGGACAGAGCCCCCTTGTGCCCTCAGCAGGTTATCACATGCCTCGATCGAACTCATGAGGAGATCCTCCATGCACGTGTGTGACAGTGGTTAATGTTTAAACAGCAGCTTGTCTTTTGTATTGTAATGGTATGTTCTTGGTTCATTTTAAGAAATCTTTTTTTATTTTCACCATATTTTCATTTGCACTGAAGCATAGTGGCTTTCACTGCTGAAACACAACTTCATGGACTTGGCTTCAATTCCTTGTCCTGTCTGTGTGGAGTTTACATGTTCTCTCAAAATTTTTTTTTGTTTTTCTCTGTGCTTTCATATTTCCCTCTCATATTCAGACTCTATGTATGTGAAATAACTTAGCCACTCAAAACTGGCCCCAGATGAGTGGATGGGCCATTTAATCGACTTTGGTTAATTCCTGTCTTGCGCTTGTTATTTCCAGAGTAGTCTCTGCCCTCTTACATACCTCACCTGGATTAAGCTCTTTCAATTTACGAAAGGATGGGCATTTTTGTAATTTTTTTGCTATCTAAGTGAACAGTTTTCCTAAAGAGTGAATCCAGTTTAATCCATTTGTTCTTTATTTTTAATGTAATGTCATGGTAGAAATAATTTTTTCAGTTCAAGAAAAGGTACAGACCCAAAATTCAGTTTCTTTATTAAGTAGCCAAGCCCCCATCCCCATAAAAATGTACATTTCTGACAATCTCTTATTTTAAAATTCCAAATTATTTAAAGCATTTCAGTCTCTAAAGTGAAGTGAATTACCCCTGTTGTTTCCTAGTTGTTATCTTCTGCTTGTCCTTGATAACAAAATACAATAAGCAAAGCTCATCTTAAACATGCGTAGCATTCAGTCTCATTCACCACTTTGTAATCTCAGAATTGGAATGCAGAAATGATGATCTAAAAATGATTAAATCCTGTGGGAATTTCCCCTCAGTGGGAATGGATAGCCAGGGTGTTTGTCTTTATACTATTGTGTACAAAACGCTCTCTTCCCATCCCCCAAAGACGCCTGAGGCTGCCTTATTGAATCTTTTCTGCTCAAAGTGGAAAGCTGCATCCTTTGTTGCATGTTTTGTCAGCGTGTCAACGCTGTGATTGTGTGCTTTTTCTATAGCAAGAGAGTGGACCTCTGTCACAGTGTACGAACACACAAGCTGCGTTGTTATCTGCCACCCACTGGGGGGGACTGAGCACCATGCTGGAAATAGGCCAGGATTATTCTGCAATTGCATCATCACTTTCTGTATCTTTCCTGACCTTTCATCTCTTTCAGATTTGCTTTCACTCTCCCATGCTTATATGTTGGCCAGACACGATCAAGATGCTAGAGCACTTAATACAGCTCTATACTGCTAATTATTTCCTAATAAGATCAGCCTAGATTGTTGGCATGATCTGATTATGCCCTTGTTAAATTAATTCTTGGCTAGAAAAAGATTTATTCATAACAATAATTTAAATATCAGTAGGAGGCAAAATTTTCTCTAAATTAGAAAGTTATTTTATTCCCAATGTGTCATAAAGTATACCCCAGTGGTACAGGAAATGTAAGCTAGCAGCTGTATTTCATTTTTTTTTCAAAAGCAGAGTTTCAAAACGAACAGAAAAGCTGCACTTGGCAGAGTATAATATTTTTGAAATTTATCTTATGCAATACATGGTCATCTGGACCTGAAGCTTATTCTGGTAGGTGTGAAACGGTTTGGACAGTCAGTCTCAAGGCTGATTCCAAATTACCAATTAGCCTAACCCATGGGATGTGTTTTTCTCCGGGTAATGTGTGTGTTTAATTAAACATTTGCCAGTTTATTATTCTTAGCCATAGGTATGTTTGAACCTGACTGACATAAACAGAAAATATTGACATAGAAATACTCCTTTAAAAATTAAACTACTTCCCTAAAGGCAGTTAGAAATCATGCTAAATTTTAAAATGTGTAGCCTTGAAAACCTAGATTAGGTTTTACCAAAAATAATAACTAGATGCATAATATCACTCACTGTTTAATTTGCCTTTAAGAGCTCAGTTTTTGGCACAACCAATCTATTATTGCTTCATCTTTGTGTCCTTGAAGAAAAGAAAAAAAAGAAAACCTGGCTGTACATGGCCAGAAGATGAAAATAAAAATGTTACTGAAAGTTCTGGATAAAAAAATGCCTTGCACCTGGTGCTTGTTGGGATAGGCTCCAGCTTCCCCATGACGCTACCCAGGATAAAGCAGGTTTAGAAAATGGTTGTGTGGATGGATGGATGGATGAACCCTAACTAACACATCTGTAAGAGGTCAGAATTATGCAATGAAAATTAGTCACCTGTTCTATTTTTATTAAAAAAAAAAATTAAATTCTGTAGGCTTATTGTTCAGTGTCCATAAAAGGTTTTCTTCTTCTTCTGTAGTTTTTCCCATACTAATATGGATGTCACTTTTTTTTTTCACTCGACGTCTCTAATAGAGGTCCTGATGCCAGCCTTCCTCATTTATCTGGGCTTGGGACAAAATGGAGGCTGGGTTCAGTGTCCATAAGAACAAAAATATTTATTAATTATACATATGGCATAGAAGAACATAAAATGCTTCTGATAATTACAAGCTGTCATAAAGTTTTATTTTCTTCCGTAATATGCTCAAATACATATGTTTTTAACTTATAAAATATGTGTGGAAAGTATGTATTGATAATACATGTGGCATAAAAGAAAAGAAAATTGTCATAATTACAAGCTGTGGTATTGTTTAATTTCTTCTGTAACATACCTAATTACTGTACATTCTTTTTTAACTAATAAAATACGTAAAGAAAATATTTATTAAAAGTAATGGCATAAAAAAAAAAATTCTCATAATTACAACCTATCATATTGTTTTAATTTCTCCTGTAATGTCCTTATCTGAAACAAAGATATATACAAAAATATATACAGTACACTCTCACACACTGATTCAATTAATTAATATTGGCAGTTAAACACTGTTTAAATATAAACATACATGCACTTATAGGTTTTAATCTTTTTATTCATTTATTGCATTATAGCTTTCCTGCTGTTGAAATATATATTTACTGTACTCTGTGTATACAGTTTTTTGTGTACCAGCTAGACATTCCTAGTGCTTGAGGTGTAATTATAAATATGGATTTCCATTTGAATTATGTAGTACTTGTTTCTTATCAAAACTTAATACAGTATATCACACACAAACACAAAATAAAAGTACACTTAAAAAAAAGCTGAAAATCTATGAAATGTTCACAAGATTTTATCAAGTTTATCAAGAAGATACAAAGCTAAGATGTCTAACAAGTGTAAAAGTAAAACACAAATCTTGCTGTTAAATAATAAGTTTGTTTTTTCTCAAGTCAAAGTCGTTTCTTCACAAATTTGCTATATATGTATTTATCACACAAAATTGTGTTCTAAAGTTAATCATCCATCCATCCATTATCCAACCCGCTATATCCTAACTACAGGGTCACGGGGGTCTGCTGGAGCCAATCCTAGCGAACACAGGGTGCAAGGCAGGAAGCAAACCCCGGGCAGGGTGCCAGCCCACTGCAGGGTGAAGTTAATCACTATTTATAAATTAAAAAAATCTATATCTTGCCTTTACATTACAGTCTACGGGGCACAGAGGAAATGCTTAAAAACATGCCAAATGCATCCATTTTTCCAGCCAAGACAGGTGTTGAGTATTGATTTTTTAGTTTTTCCACCATGCTCCATACCCTCCATTGGAAAGCACCATAACAGGCAAGATATATATTTTTTTAATTGATAGCATGCACTAATGGTTATTTGACAACAAGCATTTACAATGCTAGTCATTTCACAGTGCAATAGTCTGCATATTAAATAAAGTTTATCAAACAGTACCTACATGAAATACTGGTCATGTACAGCAGGAAATACATATACAGCATAATATGGAACTACTACAGCATACTAAGAACATCTTGAATATGCTTGATATGGGCTAAATCATTGTTAATTTTGGCACACATTTGTCATATACTGTAAATGCAACAGATGGGAGAGTTTGTCAAAGACTATTGATGACCAATTGGGAAGGATCTGTGAGGCCTGTTGAGTAATCACATTGTGAGGATTGCACAACAGCTATATCTGTTAATGTTTTCCATAATGTATGGATATGTGATGTACACATTCGGTTATGAAGCAAAACCTCTGGACCATGGGCTGACAAGTTGCAGGTCTGGAACTCCATTTATGGCATCCATTACTTCATCTGCATTTTAGCAGTCAGCAGTAATAACTTTGTCTGGACTAGTAGCAGGTTAGAGCAGTCTGACTGTCTCTGATGAGTGTTGAGTCATCTACAGATAACAGAATAAACATAGTGTGAGGCATCAAGAAGAGCCTGTTATGTTGATTTTTTTGGCAGGCCATCCTGTTGCCATTATTCCAGCATGAGAATATTCAGTCATATGTAACTGTTATCAGTCTTTCTCTGGACCTCTGTGATTGTGCATGAACAGGGTATTTGAGGGTGTACCCACTTTATTTCTTCATAGGACCAATGCTTTACTGGTCATCAAATGTGCAGAGCT
The DNA here is from genome assembly GCA_026402145.1 of Polypterus bichir lapradei. Lineage (NCBI taxonomy): Eukaryota > Metazoa > Chordata > Cladistia > Polypteriformes > Polypteridae > Polypterus > Polypterus bichir. Next base: position 61,890,286 of record JANRMT010062790.1, on the reverse strand, counting down.
TCGTTAGAAGTGCTACAGGACAGCATTTGGCTTCTATTTAACTTCAGGCCATGTAGCACAGAAGCTTCTGTCATGAAGAATATCAATAGTGCTGAATACTGTCTCCCCCACCCCTCATTAAACTCAGGTTCAATCACTGCAAAACAGCACAACTGCATACTAAATAACTGTTCCATTTTTATTTAACTATCATTGGCTATAACTGTGTTTTTTCAGGTACAACCCATTATACTTGTAAACAAGGAAAGCTTCAAGTGTGCTATGCTAAAAAGTTTGTTTTGCTCGTAAAATTGGCAAAACTGTATGTGGTAAACAAGTTTTCCTTATATTTAAATTTCTACACAACGCTTTCCTTAGATGTGTGTGTAGTGAGCCAAAGGTATCAGAGGGTAGCTTTGGACAGGATGCTAGTACATCAATAGACACCTTATACATTCAAATAAAATTTAGAGTAGCCCACCAGCATAAGAGCATATCTCTGGAGTATTGGGTGACCATCTTTAATATTATTTATTTATTATTATCATTATTTTTTCTTTCATTACACTTCTGGGAACCAGTTGGTGCTAATACACCATATTTGGCACATATCCTGTGAAACAGCAACTCACAGTAAACATCCTGGGTAGACTATCCCTGCATGACTGACCTCTAAACAGTAAAGCCTGGAATTCTCTTGTGGATCTTAATTGCAAATGAAGTAACAAACCACAGGGGCTTAAAAGCCTCTATAGATGAAGGAACATGTTGTATCCGGTTCCCATGACAATGGACTGGGCTGGCAGATTTAAATGCAGCAGTATTTTGTGCATTCTCCTGTGGTAAACATAGGTTACTGCACTCTTATGTTTTGAGCTTCCTTATTGAAATCAAAGATAGTTTAAGACATTCCGTAACTGGTAGTAGCCTCCGTGTTTCTTCATAATCAAAGCTTAGTCCAAGCAATGGATGTCAACTGTTTTTAGGTTCCTGCTACTATGTTCATTTTAAACTCATTACCATATAAACAGGTTAAAAAATTTTGGAACTTCATCTCCAGTCTACTCCCATTTCATTCCACTTTGTAAAAAAATCTAGAGGATGGCTGTGGAAGTTTTACTTTTTTTCTTTTTTTGCATTAAGATCCTATGCAGGTTGAAGATGCAAACACTTTTCAACATTTTCAACCTGAACAATTCCTGAGTTTTATTAGTCCTTTCTTGAGTCCCTTGTTTTGAGAAGTCAGTAAGTGCTGGCTACAATCAGTGTGTGTCTCTAATAACACAAAAAAATGATATAACCCCAGGATTCACTGATTACTATCAAAAATACCCTTCAAAGCATCACATTATTATTAATAAATGTAATAAATAATAAGTAAAGTGCCACAGAAGAAAACAAGATTGCAGAAAATGCCTTTTATCCTTCAAATACTGAGTTTACTATTTGTTGAGCTATGTTACATGACTTTCTTGTGTTTCAATGTGGATGATTTTGTCTCTGTTTTAATTTTATTTATATATATATATATATATATATACTGTATATACAGTATATATATATATATATATATTTATATATACACAGTGATACTTGGAATCTGAACTTAATCCATTCCACAACCCCGTTTGAGTTCCAAATCGTTCGAGTTCCAAGGCAATTTTTCCCCATTAAAATAATAGAAACTGGATTAATCCGTTCCTGGGTCCCACAAACTCGAATTTTCAAAATGATTTTAACAGTAAATACACTGGAATTTAAGGTAAAATATTAACAAATAATAATATTTGAATAAAAATGTAAATTAATAAAATTAAAAATATAAAAACCTTTATTTACCTTAAAAAGGAATGATGATGTACTCCTAATTTCCTCACTACACTTTTTAGGACCCATGGGAATACACCAAGTTGTTATTTTATATAAAAATAACACAAAACAGGCACAAAAGCATAAAATTAACAGTGAAAATAGCAGAGAAAATCACACGAGATGCTTTCACTACAGCTTCCAACAACAAACTGAATGACAAAGTGTATGGATGGCCCGGTGGGGAAACGTACACACAAACACACACAACAAGAATTTTTCTCAGCATTTCCTTGCAATAATACACTTTCCGGGTGCAAATGATGCTGAAACCCAATGGCTGAAGCACTGCTGTGCAATTGGGTGGGAGCAATTCAACGCGAACATTATCTAAATGCGAAAGACTGTTGTGGGCAGCAGTTATCAATCAGAAGCCGAATCATACTTTTCTTCTTCATATTGTGAGGTTTCTGAACCATTGGGATTCCATGACACCCAAAGGGAACGTCATGCTGAAGTGCGTCCCGAAGTGCAATTGCTGCATCTGTGGAAGATTGTTTGTCCATTGCCAGGGCAGGGCAACCGCAGGCTCATAACGCTTCCACAGAAGCGAATCCTAAAAGATCATGGCCGCGCTATAAGTCCCTGTCTTGCACCCCAAAACCCAAAGCTTAGTCTCAGTACTTTAACAAAATTAGCTTTATTCAGCTTGAAACAGGAATAGCATGGTTATTTATTGTAGCAGGATCTGCCACTCTCCTATACTCAGACACAGCAGTCAGGCAGGGTCGTGACCAGGTTTGTGGCCAAGTAATAATGTTCCTGCATCACCCATCAAGATCTTTTCTGTTTGCTTCGGTGAAGAGTGACCCCAGCCTGCTGTTGCCCCGGCAACAGATAAACAGTCTTCCACAGACACGATGATCGCACTTCAGGATGCTGTTCGGTGTGTTGTCCAGTTGGAGGAGGTCCCAAGAGAGTTTAAAAACTTCACATTTTCTTGAATGAGTACCGCATTAATAGGAATGTTTCTTGAACAAGGATCAGTGAACCACATTAAAACTGCTTTTTCGGCGTCTTCGCATACATTTGTAGCCCGAGATTTTTCTTCTTTTTTTGCTCAGTCTTTCAAGAAAGTTGACAGTGTCGATGGTGAAATTCTGAATTCACTGGCAACATGTTTTTTCTTTTTGCCACATTCGAGAGCTGCAAAAGTTTTTTCTAATATGAACTGTTATCTTTTTTTGTGTCTGCCGTTTCTATAGGAGGGTGACAATGAGTTAAATTCCAATGGATGTTTTTCAAATGTTGACAAGCAATAAGCAAGAGGTATCACTGAAAACCACCGAAAACAAAAACAGCAAAAAAAAAAAACAAACAGTACAAGGAAAGTCTGAAGAAAGAAATTTTTTTTACAGTGTTTCTATTTGGGGATCGTTGTGCACAACTGAGCTGTGACCACAAAACTAACTGCTCTGTGAATGATTCATTCAAGCATTTCAAGGTCACTGCATTGTAATGAAAGTATCTGCTGAATGTACTTTGTAGTAATGAGATTTCTATAGACTTTTGTCATATGGGGAAACTGTCGGGACCATAAAAATACTTTGTTGTAGTGAAAATTTCGTTGTAAAGATATTTGTTGTAATGGAAATTTACCTGTATATATATATTACTAGCAAAATACCCGCGCTTCGCAGCGGAGAAGTAGTGTGTTAAAGAAGTAATGAAAAAGAAAATGAAACATTTTGAAAATAACATAACATGATTGTAAATGTAATTGTTTTGTCACTGTTGTGAGTGATGAGTGTTGCTGTCACATATATATATATAAAAATATATATATATATATGCACACACATATAAACATATATATATACATATCTATACATATACACATATATATATACACACACACACATATATACATACATATATATATCTACATATATACACATACATACACATATATACACACAAATACATATATATATATATATATACACATATACATACACACACACACATATAAACGTATACATACATATCTACATATATACACACACACATATATATATTATAAATATATATATACATGTATATATACATACATACATACACTCTTTGGGGTGCGAGCAACTGTTGCTGGGGGTGGCAGAATCCATCAAGGAAGAAAAATGAAAAACATTATTTGTACAAAATCTTATCTTTATTTATCCATTCCTAAATAATTAAATGGGCAGGCTATTTCGTATCAGTGCAATTAGCTCCACAAATGAGACACACGGGTTTACCGGCAATGTCAGTAAACATATACTCAGCCTCCCATCGGTTTTTAAAGGCTCTATTTTCAGAATCAACTTTTCTCTTCGGCATCGTGTGGGCTAGCTTCGCAATAACTTGCAGCAACACGGTAAGTGTTCGGCAAGGCAGCTGAAGCGCTGCATTATGGGATCTGTAGTTTATTGTGTTACCAGCGCTTCATATACCCGGGCCATTAATAACAATAATACAGTATATAAAATGATCTCGCGGGCCGGATATAATTACACGCCGGGCCGGATGTGGCCCGTGGGCCTTGAGTTTGACTCATATGGACTAAATAGAACTTGAAAAGAAATATTTTTTGGAATGTGATCGCGCAAGTCAGTACATCGAGCCCACGTGCTATTGTGGTTTTGCTTGTGTGCTTCAGTAAGTTACCGTCCCCTCGCTCTTACTTTTTTACCGTTCATCTAATGAATACACTGAGTACGGCTTTACCAAAACAATCATTGATCGGGAATAAAGTATCCATTATTCATAAAGCTTCAATAGGTGAATAGGTGATCTGTCTTTCTGCGTTAACCGCATGCGTTTTCATACGTCTCAAACTAAGGGGATGCGAGGTTAAAATAAATCGAGAAGCGCGCGTACATACTTAGTACATCCCCTCTCGGGAATCGAACCTCGGACGTGGGCGCTACAGTCGAATGCTTTAGTATCGCGCCACGGCGTGTGGTTTATCTATTTCAGCATAGCAGTGTAATTCAGTTTTTGTTCAGCACTCTTTGGAACTGTTACTTTTTGTCTGCGCACTGCGTCAGTTCACGTGAGCTGCTGAATATGGTTTTATATGTCACTCGCTCGCTTCTAATTGTTTCGCTGCCTTCTTAATTATATAATGCATGTTTTCTAAAGCGCGTTTTGTAGCTCTTCCTGGCTTTCTACGTAATGCGTGATTACGTGAGAGGCGTGATGATGTCATACGAAACTCCGCCCCTCCAGCTGAACTCCATTACAGTAAATGGAGAAAAACAACTTCCAGTTATGACCATTACGCGTAGAATTTCGAAATGAAACCTGCCCAACTTTTGTAAGGAAGCTGTAAGGAATGAGCCTGCCAAATTTCAGCCTTCTACCTACACGGGAAGTTGGAGAATTAGTGATGAGTCAGTCAGTCAGTCAGTGAGTGAGTGAGTGAGTGAGGGCTTTGCCGTTTATTAGTATAGATTAAGCAGGTAGTGACACCAAACTCTAGTTTCAGATGTAAGCCTAAGATTCTCATGCAAGTGGGATTTGATTAGATCTGATTTTTAAAAATGGACATTTCCCAGGACTGCATTACAAACCCCCTCTTCTTCCTTCCATTCTTTTCTAAATCAGCTTTTTTTCCCCACAGTGCCTATTAAAGTTGGTTTGTTCACAAAGCAGTATCAGTTGCTTGGAGTGTACTTTTTGTCTTCATTGTGTAGGTTTAGGCCATGATACTGACTCACCACAAGTTGGATATTCCAGATCAGGTGTGTTTATAGTACAGTCAATTAAAACCTCTTGACTACAGACTGGTGGTCTCCAACCAGTTATGTGAATTATAAAGCCAGTGGGCTGCACCAGTGATGATTTAGGGGCAAATACTTTTGTGATCACTTGTTTTGTGTTTTATATTTAACCATCTTGCAGAGATATGTTTTCACTTTTAGTTTAATGATTTCTTTTCTGTTGATCAATGTCAAGAAAGCCAATTAAATCCACTGTTGTAAAACAATATGGAGGTGAATACTTTTTGTAGGCACTGTATTTTCTACTTTTTATTATGAATATTTTATAGGCACTGTAAAATGTTAGGCTCTTTCAGTAAAGACATCAGTATATACAATACAATTTGAAACCCTTAAAGTATAATTTAAAACATAAATGTAAATTTATTTACAACTCTAGTGAATTTTCCTGATGGTACAAATGAATTTTACAGTGGTCTTCAGAGATTAGTCAAGTTTGCATGCATGTGGTAAAAGAATACAGTGCAGTAAAAGTCTATCTTACATACTTCGTAATATGATCTACAACAAATGGTATATATATATATGTGCGCTGGAGCTGGGGAGTCCTCTACTGGCAATACTGATGGTCCGTGCAAAAGAGGACAGAGCCGACTATACTTGCTTAGAAGACTGGTGTCCTTCAACATCTGCAATAAGATGCTGCAGATGTTCTATCAGACGGTTGTGGCGAGTGTCCTGTTCTACGTGGTGGTGTGCTGGGGAGGCAGCATAAAGAAGAAGGACTCCTCACGCCTAGACAAACTGGTAAGGAAGGCAGGCTCTATTGTAGGAACGGAGCTGGACAGTTTGACATCTGTGGCAGAGCAACGAGCACTAAGCAGGCTCCTGTCAATCATGGAGAATCCACTGCATCCACTAAACAGGATCATCTCCTGACAGAGGAGCAGCTTCAGCGACAGCCTGCTGTCACTGTCCTGCTCCACTGACAGACTGAGGAGATCGTTCCTCCCCGACACTATGCGACTCTTCCATTTCACCCGGTGGGGTAAATGTTAACATTATACAAAGTTATAGTATGTTTTACCTGCATTTTATCACTCTTTAATTCAATATTTTTTTTTATCAGTATGCTGCTGCTGGAGTATGTGAATTTCCACTTGGGATTAATAATCTATCTATCTATCTATCTATCTATCTATCTATCTATCTATCTATC
>JANRMT010062790.1:61857892-61883508 GCA_026402145.1 Polypterus bichir lapradei | reverse complement strand
ATCTATCTATCTATCTATCTATCTATCTATCTATCTATCTATCTATCTATCTATCTATCTATCTATCTAAATAATTCAGGTTGATTTGCTTATAATATGGATATTAATTAACAAAAGTATATTGCTTGATTGTTTATTGTATCCAAACAAATTTTTTTTCTGTCTGTTGTAAGCCAGTTTCAATGTTTTTTCCCCTTTAAATAACAACTTGTGATTTTCATGTTTTTTTTAAATACATTTTCAGCAATTGCATACAGCTTTTGAAATAATGAAGTAAATGCCTTTCCTAAATTGCAAATGTAATAAAATGAACAAATGTCTTAGCTGTTCAGATGATTTGCTACTTACTAGTCATCCCCATGTACTTTAATTTTCCAGACAATGGAAAAATCTGTATGCATATGCAGCTACTGTATGGCATGCCTCATTGAAGTTTAAGCTTAACAATGTATTGATCTGACCATGTCATCTTTGTAAGAGCTGCAGTTTAATGAAAGATCTCCAAAAGGCACATCACACATTTCATGTAGATGAGAATAGCTAAGAGGCATATTGCAAATATGGCAAACACTTTCAAATAGTGATAACTGGCAGACTGCTTTGTTCTCCTGAGATCAGCTGCTCAGATGACTGGCTGTTTTTTTCCCTGCAGACTTGTCCAATCTGCTATTGATGACATCAAGTGCCTTTATAACAGACATGTCAGAATTGGACTCATCACTATCTGCCTCAGATATGTGGTAAAATGATTATTTTCCCTCAGATATGTGGTAAAATAATTATTTTCCATTTACCATATCAGTATAGCCAAGAGAAGGGAATGTTGCCCCAGTTTTTACAGCAATCATGAATATAACTTCCATGTTCCTATAGTACTTAGTACTGAATTTACCATTTCAAATTCATGTTACATAAATGTCCAACTAAACTTGACTGAAGGATTTGTCACCATTAGGCGATATTCAAACAGGATTATGCTGAAAATATGTCAACAAAAGTGTTATATATAACAGCAGTGTGTGCGCCTTGAGAACACCTTCTTTCTGCTTGTATAGTACTATGGAGGGAGCCTAGAAGGGAGGTGTGACAGCAGAAGAGACCTTGCAGTTGCTTAGGATGATTTCCTAAGCTCTTAGCTAGACTTTGGTTTTGGAGATAAGTTGTGCTAGGCAGGGAAAAATAATTTTCCTGTTTTTTTTTTTAAATTGTCCTACCTGCTATAGTTGTATATATAACCTCAGAATGCACATCTAGGTTTTACTTTGAAATTATTGAAATGGTCTGCACACATGGCCTATTTTCACAGTCTGTCTTTGACAACTGGACTGAGCTGAAGCTTTACATGGCTATAATTTTAAGTCATAACTGTTCCAAAAAATTTCTCATTGGCTGCTATTTAATAACATTATATTTTTGTTGAAACTTACAATTCAGTATTTGCAGAGACATTTTTTGGGCTTTATTATTGTGTATGTATTTTATTATGTTGTATTCTTGGCAAAATAAATCTAATCCATAGCAGGGTCACAGGGAGTAGATTTTATCAAATATTTTAGTAGTGCACAGGTACAACAATCATAAAAATCCATAGATGGTAGACTAGTATCTACTCATCCATTAGGTTACAGTAAGCTACGGTTTAGTTCTGTTGACACAGTGTTTAGTGACATTCTGTGTTTAGGATTTTCTTGCGATGTAAGCATACAAAACACTGACATATATGAAGCAAGGGACTATGTGCGTATGTTTGCACATGGGATTTTCATAAGCTGCTAAGAAAATAGAAGGATAGCTGAGGCTTGACAGCCTTAGAGCCAATTTCTAAATTAGTTATTGTCTAGATTAGTTTTATTTGCACAGAATCATCACTGCAGTTGAAATAACCACCGGATAATTCTAGGTCATCCAGCCAGTAATAAGCATGAACTGAGATCTCAGATCTATAATTTCGGTAATAACTCATCCAGTTCATTTTCTGCCATGAAATGAATGGCTAGTGATCTGAGGGCGACTATCATTATATCTAAAGATATCTTTAATGCTTTATAATACTAAGCAGGCTATAAATAACCTTGTTTAATACAGAGAATACAGTGGGTATCCAATTCCTTTACTATCTACAATGAGAAGCATTTTAGAAATATATTTTTAATTTAAAACGTGATTATTTAAGACAAGTGGTACATGAGCTCCAGTTTTGACACTGAGTTGGGGTGTGACCTTATGGTCTCCTAATAGATGTGAACAAGGACCCAAACTTATTCCAAAGGCATGTGATCCTGTTAGTTTATTAATCTAAATCGCCCCACTGTGTTTGGAGGTGAACATGGTGTTGTCAGTACCTACCTTGATTTCATTATTAATTAATAAACTCTTAATGACTGAATAGGTGAAGCAAAACAATAATTACTGATAACACTGTAGTTGACTTTTATACTGAATAGATTATTAAATACATTTTCATCTCACCTGATGAAAGCTTTATTTTGTATCTTTAGGTTGTTTAATGGTAAAGTGTAGCTTAGGCAAGGAACTAATAATGAATTAACTAAATTAAATTTCCATGAATGGTGTGCTGCTCAGTTGTTATCTATGTGGAGTTTGCACATTCTCCCAGTGCCTGTCCTGTTTCCTTCCAGGTACTCCAGTTTTTCTTATATATCTCCAGAAATACACAAATCAGGTTAATCATTAGTTCTGAATTTGGAAATCTATGGGCAAGTAGGCCCTACAATTCACTTTCTGCATACAGCAGCTTCCTGATTAGTGCCCAGTGTCTCCTTATTGCACAATGCTACACTGGAGTCAGGCGGATTGACAATATAATTACATCTTACTGTATGTGTTTGTTTTAATCATGATTATTGACTAAAATGTTATATTTCCAATGTAGAATCTGTAGTATTGTTTTTTTTATTTTGATCTTAAGTGATTGAAAATACTACTGGCTGGAAATTAATAAACCCTACCACTTTTCTGTGTATATCATATTTCCAGTTTTAAGTACCCTGTTAGAACTCTTTTTTATACCTTTATTCTGTGAGAGTACAAAATATAATAAAAACTATGCAAATATTAAGTAATCATTTTTACTGTAATGTTTGTATTACAGAAAAAACATGATATAATGCCCAACATTATTAAGTGGAGTCAGAAGCACAAAACCTTACATAGATTGGTCTGAAAGAAGAACACAAATTCATAAATCCATCTATTTTCCTGATTTATCTAAACACTGTGGGGAGAAATGGTATTTCTTAACTAAAATTAATGTTTTAGTATTCATTTCTTATAAAATTTCTTACAGTTATATTTCTCAGCCTTTTATGCCAATACATATTATTCTCAGTAGGCCCCACTGCCTGTTACTTTATTTACAATTTTGCAGAACTGGTTGATAAGACTGTAGTAATAACCACAAAGAGAAAAGCTAATACCGTGAACGATTGGACAGAGACAGACAGAATAAAATCATGTGAAGCAAAGCTTGTGTCCCCGGATGTATGATATATTTGCAAAAATGTATAGGTGGTTTAATAGGAGACATTACTTTTACTTGTTAAAAAGACAACGAAACAAGCTCTTAAAAGGTCTGTTGTTAATTTCACTGCATAATTGCTAGCAGAGTTGCCAGTGAATGTCTGTGCAATGCTGATCAATCAATGCCTTGGCATAGTGATGAGTCCAACACTCCCTTGTAGTTCTGCCATTACTTTGTGATCCGGTGAGGTTGAAGAGGATGAAGCACAATTTCAAATATGAAAGATGTACCTAATGAAGTAAGCATTGAATGACGCAACAAGCCAGTGATTTACAGGTTATGGCTTTCAGTTTGAAATTGATCTTTAAAACATCTGCAATGCTCAAAAAAGTGGTGTACTGGTGTCTTTTAATGTGAATTGTCCCTGCTGCTTAAAAAGCAATAAAGGAAACCTTATAACTGTGAGTGACAACAGGACAACGGTGTTGAGGTCTTTAAATTCCTACCTGTGGACTGTTACACAAAACAACCTCAATGAACTAAATACTGTAGTCTGATGTTTGATGACATCTGAAAGAAAAGTGTTCACATTATCAAGTTTAGAATCAAGAACATTTATGAAGTTGTCAATGGCACCTTGCACCTTATCTATTAATAGGCACCTTTGGGCCACTGTTCATGTGTGTTTGTCTGAAAAAAAAACAAATATTAGGAGACATTCAAGGATCTGTTTTGCTAAAACGTATTTCCCATGTTTTTTGACAGAGCGCTTTTGTCTTGCAGCAAAGTTGTTTGATAATGTAATCAAGTGCACTTCATTTTTTCAAGATCAATTTGGGAGGCAATATATGTCCCAGAAACACTGCAGGTAGGATCCAGCCCTGGACAGGCGCTGGACCATTGCAGGGCCCACTTACATACCTATAATTACACCTGGCTAAATTGTTATTTTCACATTATTGTCTTTGGGGATGTTGGAATACCCAGAGGAAAACCCACACAGACATGGAGAAAATGTTTTACCTCCACATGGACAGTAGCTTGGTGTGGAATTTGAGCCGAGAATACAGAATCTATGAAACAACAGTAAAGTTTAAATAAAATAAGAGTTAAAAGGCGTCTTGTTCATAAAGGTAATAGAGTGCAAAAAACAATTCTAGGATGGCACATAGAATACATTTATGTCTCATCCTTAGTCACATCTCTGGTCATATTTCCCCCTCACACTTTATTAATTACATAGCAGCTCCAATTATTTAACTCAAGGGTCTGCGTGAGTTGTTAGGGTTTTCATTCTTCATGTCAAGTCATTCTTGTATCATAGATTTTTTTTCCTTTCCAAATATATCATCCAAATGATTTCTATCCTGAAGCAGTTGAGGAATTCGCAGTCCTTCACCTTTTTGCAATGCAATATAATACATCTTATTTAGTGCTGTACACTCTGGGCAGGCGCAGAACTCTGTGAACAATTCCCGGTCAAAATACAAGTATAGGTTTTACTAATTACTAAATACAGAACTGGTACACATATAAATACAGATTTGTTCAAACACATGGAGAACAAGGTAGAAACTGATTTAAAAAAATAAAAAACAACAATAACTGTCCATTATTCAATTGATGAACTGTAGCCAATTGACAATGGAAAGTATTAAAATTGTGAATAGAGAAAGTCAAAAACAAAGTCACAATCTTGGAGGCCTCTGCCAACTGACTGCATACCCGCTCCTGGGTTTTCTATAGTGGAGTCTATGCTGACCATCCAATCTAATGACAGAATCTATCCCTCCAATGATTCCTTGGCTTCCTTATCCAAGATTACTTTTCCATACATAGGAGAACAGCCTGGCAGTAGAGCAGTGACACCAAGTGCCACATCCAGATACCAAGAAGAGAAACAGACTAGAGGAGGTTTAGTAATGGTTTCTGAATGTTGTATTACTTATATTTTTGTACAAATGAGTAAAAAAACATAGAAAATGCAGTATGCATAGCTAATCAGCAGCTCTAGTCAGGGTATGCTAGACTAAAGAACAAAGTCTTTTTCTGTTCAGTTTCCATCCAAATATTTTATTAGACCAGATGCTTCATGATGAATACACACAGGTGTAAATGGAAACAAGTTAGATGAGGAACTGCTGGTTCACGTGTCATTTGTATCTTTTGCTAATAAGGAGCAATTAAGAACAATGAATGCAGTTTAAGATTACAGTAAGTAATTAAGGTTGGTAAATCTTAACAAGCAAGACAACTAAAATGATGCATAAAAATATTGCTTCAGAAATAAGGACTTCAACAGGAATAGCTTACTTCTCATTTAAAAATGGGTTTGAACCAATAACCTGAAACTACTTCTGCCCTCCAGGACCAACTTTTTACACTCCTCATTTGGCCTGATCAGAATCCACAGCATGTTTGTCATCTTATCTAAAAAGGTTGCTAATGGTGCAATGGTAAGCCTTCCCTATCATATTTTTAGGTGCTTGAGTTCAATTCATGGCTGAATCTCTGTCTGTATGGAGTTTGCACATTCCCCTTATGTCCTTGTAGAATTATTCTCTGGCTTTTCTTACTCACTCACACAACAGTTAATTTGTAGTCCTTATATTCTCCCGGCATATATCCATCTGCTTGACTGTTGACCAATCCAGTGTATGTTCTTATGTTAAAACTGATACTGCTGACATAGACAGCAGCTATGTTTTTGCTGGTATAGACTGCAGCTATGTTTTTTGTAACACTATAACATAAGTATGAAAATGCATAGACAAATTAATTAATTTTCTAAATGCCCCTCTTAAATGTCCTTGGTTCCGATTTTGATCATATGGCTGCTTCCCTGTTCTATACCCTACTGTTTCACCATAGCTTCATGTTTGTTCTTATTACAAATAAGATTTCATATTTTACTAACATTTGCCAGTTGCTGTCATTGCATACAGAAATGTTTTTCTGTTCACATGGAAATCTTTTGAACTGGAATATAGCCAGAGCCCTTTAAAAAGATAAAAGGCATCTGAAAACCTGTCATAAGAACCCACAGTTTGTTTGACTTACCATGTAAAAAGCATCTGCTTTGCCAGTATGTACATATCACTAAGATGACATTGTGCTGACTTATCTCTGTCTTTGAGTGAAAAGCATCCCTTATTAAGTCCACGGTAACTCTTTCAGCAGCTCACCAGGTTGTGTACTGCCCAGTTCACATTTTGCTTAGAGTAAATAGTGAACAAAAATATATAACTGGAAAAGTTAATGTTAATCCTTACCAATATTATTTTTTATTTTTGTTAAGTTACACCAAATTAATAAACTTTTGCAAACAGAACATCTATCATTCCTCCGTCTTCTATTGCAACCATTTTCCTAATATTTTCCAATGGATATTTGGGAATATTTGAATGTGCAAATTAGACTTTAAAGAGAGTGAGCCAATGACAGCTAGATGCTGAACAATCCAGCAAGGCAGCTTTATTCCAAACTGTCTTGTAGGTAGAAGAGAGGATGAAATGATTAACTGTTTTGCAGAAGCAAAATAGTCAGTCCCTGTGTAACAGGAGACTCCTTATCAAGTTCTTCTTTGAATGGCTTTTCAAAGATGGCAGCTGTCTCAATTTATTGAGGATAGAAATGTACAGGATAAATAACTGGTAAGAGTTTGTAGGGAAAACAGCAATGGACGGGTTCTTTTTATCAGATGGTGGCATATTACCAAGTGTGTTCTGATGCTTATTAATAAGCGCATTGTCGACCCATGTCATGTAAATGGTGGTGTAATCAGCAAAACGCATACAGGGATAGCAATTAGGGAATACCTTGGCACACCATAGCAAGTGGATGTACTGCCATAAAGAACTTAGGCTCATTTATTCTCTTGAAATGCAGGAAAAAAAAGTCTTTATTCTGAAACTAATTTACTGCTAAAGTGGGTTCTTTTTAAGTAAACAAATCCACCAACTGCTCTAAGCGGAAGACCTTTTGGAGACTTTTGCTTATGAAGCTGCATAAAAGCTACTATACCCGTTAAATTTTATACCCATCAAGTTTCAAGTCTGGACGGAAATGTTCCAGTCTTATTTTTTTTTTTACTAAATCAATGGTGGGGAAGTCAGTCTTTGTGTTCTTCTTGATGCCACCTGTGGCAGGCAACACATTGCTTTGTGATTTCACCAGAAAAGGAAGGATTTCAGCTGTCACAATTGTTATTTGTGCAGCTGCTTATTTTTGGGAGCCGTCAAACTAGAACCAGTCTGGTAATAATTAGGCTAACATGCACGCTGTGGCAATTTCTCAAAAACTTGTCAGCTAAAAAATCTAAAGCAGAAATAATTGTTCCTTGAATCTTTCAGAATTAAATTGGATGCAGACTCTAAAAAAAAAAGTCACATTTGCATTTTACAATGGAAAACAATAATCTGATTATATACATTATAACGAGCTTGAAGCCATACTGAAACCTACTGGAATTGATTCATTGCAGTAATATGATCACCATATGGATGCTAATATTTTCTTCAACAACATTACATAACACCTGGGTGTAGCCATCACCACTGAAGCAAAATATACCAGGAGATGATTAAAATAAACCAAAAAAAAATAAATAATACACTGCCTATTCTTTCATGGAATTTATATATGTATAAGTTTATATTCTTCATGTTAGTAATTTACTTGTCATTATCTCCTGTTACTTTTAAAATCAATAGATTGCAGGACATCTTGCGGTCAACTAAATGCTTTTGTGCCACAGCCTCCTCAATTGGCATCACAAAGATATTGAGCACTGATAAAGTGTACACAATTCTGTGTTGTGAGGTGCATTGTATATATAATATTCAAATGTGCGCTTCAATTTAAATGTTTAAAATCTAAATATTCTCTATTGTGAGTGGCACGGTGGTGCAGTGGGTAGCGCTGCTGCCTCACAGTTAGGAGACCCTGGTTCGCTTCCCGGGTCCTCCCTGCGTGGAGTTTGCACGTTCTCTGTGTGGTTTTGCTCCGGGTACTCCAGTTTCCTCCCACCGTCCAAAGACATGCAGGTTAGGTGCATTGGCAATCCTAAATTGTCCCTTGTGTGTGCCCTGTGGTGGGCTGGTGCCCTGTCTGGGTTTTGTTTCCTGCCTTGCACCCTGTGTTGGCTGGGATTGGCTCCGGCAGACCCCCGTGACCCTGTAGTTAGGATGTAGCGGGTTGGATAATGAATGGATGGATATTCTCTATTGTAACAGAAATTTGTCATTTTCACCCTCTTATAGAGGTCCACAGAGGGCTTGATCCGTAGTAAAGTAAATATAACATTATATTTATAATCACTAACTTTGAAATATTCTAAAGCGATACCCCATATGCTTATGTTTGATATTTGTGACTTAAAATCTTCTTTGAGTGTTACTTAGTGGGCTAGGACCACCCGTAAAGAATCAAATATATTTGTTATCAGAAATTTTGAAAAAGCATAAAACAATACAGTACTTCACATACTTATATTACTGATTCCTATTCATCATTTTGTAAAATGCAGTAACTTTGACCCCTTTTATCCCATTGGGTATAAAACCCTGGGGTCAGCTGATGTGGCAGCACAGCTTCAAGGCTTTCTGATTATTTTATGCTGAAGACACCTTAGGTTTATCTTTATCTCTTTATCATAAGGGTATCATATCCAGCTCAAATCATGGTCCAGAAATGACCTAAAATGTTTTTTTGTTTTCTTCAGGACTAGAGGGACAGAAATAGAGGGAACCCCAAAAAGTCTTGAATAACTAGACTTCAAGATGAGTTCAAATGTATGTTGCACGTGGGTGTGTTCTCATACTTTTGAGTCAGGAGGCGTCGGACAAAAAACTAACTGAAGTGATATCAAAACATTCATGAATAAACCTACACAAGTTTCTTAAGAAATAAATAAAGTTCCTTACATTTCTTGCTTTCTATAGCAAACCACTTTTCACACCTAATTGATTCTGCAAAACAGTAAAAATATTTAGTTTATGTAAAACAGAATTGAACATTATAGGTTTTAAAACATTAGAAAAGGCTGACATTGAAATGCAATATGGTGTTGAAATAACTTGATTAAGTTTAAGCAAATTAAATAAATTTAACACACACTGTTTTACTGCATATGTAATTTTTTTCAACAATGTGATTTAAATTAAATTTATAATTAAACAATCTCAATACTGCTATGAATATTGTTTATTTAAATATTGCTTTCTGAACAGTTTCCTTATGTTTTTCTTCATTCATCAGTTCATTTTTGAACTCTCCTTATTTCAGCTTGGTTCTGTGAGAGCAGTAGCAGAAGAACAGGGCACAAGGTGAATGTGGCACCACTCTGCTACAGGACAGACTCAAGCACACATTCACATGGAGCCAGTTAAGAGCTTCCATTAAACTTTAAAGGTGTCTTTAGGATGTGGAGGGGAAGCCAACACACTTGTAGGAAAACAAACTCAGGCATAGGGAGAAATGCAAAGTTCATGCAGACAGCACCTGGGCTACAATGAGAACAAAGTACTTTGGAAATGTGAGGCACCACCTCTAGCCTATCTGCCACTGTTTATTATGACATTCAAATTTTAATTAAAACAATATCTGTTATTACTAAGACCATAGTATTTGGATGGGAGACCAACCAGGAAAAACTTGGAAGATGTGTTGGTGAGGCCACCAAGGGGAACTTACACAGCGGTCTGAATGTGGATCCTAATCTTACAGTGCAGTGACAGGGACCCTGTGCTGTAAAAATGGCTCCATCCTTCAAATGAGACGTAAAATCGAAGTCCTGAGTCTCTGGGGTCATAAAAGATCCCTTGGCATGCTTCGTAAAGGGTGTGTGTTGATGTCCTGGCTAAACTGCCCACTGTATCCTACCCATTCTGACCCCCTAATCATTCCCTGCCTCTAACCGGCTAACTGTTTCTCCCACCACTTCACCACCTACCAGCTAATATATGGTGAGCATACTGACACAAAATGGCTGCCGTCGCATCTTAAAGGTGGATTTGGCAGATTGGTGGTATTTGAAAAAGCACCCCACTCTCTTTGTAAAGCACTCTAGTTAGAAAAGCATCATATAAAGGTAAAGAATTATTATTATATGTGTCTACTACATTAAGAAATGAAAAGTCAAAATAAAATCCAATAACAGGCAAGCTTCTTTGGTAACTTTGGCAATCAGCAGATGTTTTCATAGATTTTGTTCTTTTCAAGAATGACTTTTGCAGAGCAACTGTGTTGCTGTGCCCAAATTCTCCAGGTGTGTGACCAGCAATGTGCCTTCTTTCTATGAGTTTTTTGGAATGGCACCTTTCCACTTTTTCTATCGCTTCATTTATTTAGCTTAGCTGTTGCATTACTCTCCTATTATGTGTTTTGTGTTTCTTTGACCATGGGCCTGGATGTCTGCCTGCTCTCATTTTGACTGGTTCTACTCCTTAGTACAATCAAGTATCTCTCTGACCTCTGTATTACAGCTTTGAAACTTTCATGTTATAATTTTTTTATCTTCCTTCTTCATTGGCACCCTCAGTCTGAAATAACAAATACAGGCAGCATGCAGACATAAGCATTTAGACATAATGAAGCAAATAATTTATGTTGAGTATCTGCAAGGAGGTCTGAACCAATTACACCTCTGAATAAGGGTAACGAGGTAAGATTTTTATGCTACAGTAGTCTCACCTTGCCTTCCCACTTGGTTTATTTATCTGTAGCTGAGAATTCTGTAAATTGTAGGTATTTCTTTCCATATGGAAATGCTATCACTCTTTTTTTCAGTTTGGTATGGATAACTACTAAAACCCTCACCTAAGAATTCAGTAATACATATTCGAGTTATATTGGCATATTGTTTTGTTTTAGATGTACACAATATGATTTAAACATCTTTAATTACATTAAACACGTCTATCCATCCATTATCCAACCTTGCTATTTCCTAACTACAGGGTCAAGGGGGTCTGCTGGAGCCAATCCCAGCCAACACAGGGCACAAGGCAGGAAACAAACCCCGGGAAGGACGCTAGCACATTAAACATGTTCATGAATTATTTAAACAAGTATGATTTTTTTGTAAAGATGACTATACACTGAGTTTCAAAGCAAAAAAGCCACAAATTGTATGTGGTAATACATTATTTAGTGTAGTCCTTATTGAGGCATTCTTTTGTTCTCTTTTGTTTGTTTTTCTTTTTATCGCTTCTAACATTTCTTCCTTAGTATTTCAATGTAGTAGAACAGTGGTTCTTGAACATTTGTTCTCTCAAACCAGTTTAGCCTTTCTTGTGTCTTTGAGACCAGAAATCTCCACCGACTGTAATCCTCTGGTGGAGGTACCCACTTGGAGAATCACCAATGCAAGTCGTACTGCATCTATGGCATTTGTTTAAACCGCCCACAGAGAATAATCGAAGGCACTCTGCAAACCGAACGCAAACCCTTTCCCAATCAGTACTATTATTAATCACGTTTCTTGACAAACCAAATTCAGACAACACAAGACTTAGAATAGATTGCGACCCATAGTTTAAGATCCCATCCACTAGAAACAAAGGATAAAGTTATTCTCAAGATATTTTGAATCCTCCAATACTACTTTTTCTTTATTCTTTATTAATGTACATGATTATAATGCTCACTGCTTGGCATCTTCCTGTTCTTGGGTCTTCAAAAGTCACAAAATTAGGGTGGACTAGTGTAATGAGGACACATACATAACAAGATTGGCACAACAAAAGTGCATTGTGCTGTTTATTTAAACAGTCAGTGCCCCAAATAAGGTGCAATTCAAGTTCATCTTTAAATAGCCAATAAATAAGCCAATAAACTAGTGCTTTTATGTAGGAGTTTAAAATAAGTCAATGATAAATGAAGAAATAATCCAAACAAGGGTTAAAATTGAAGTGAAAACATAAAGTTAAAATTGGGATGCTTTACTATCCTCCACCAGGGAACCACTGAGTGCATTTCCCTCTTGCATCTCCCTGCTAACCCAACACTGAGATGCACGCAAATGTGGCCATCCATTTTATGGATGATGTCCAAGCCACCTCAGCCTATCACTGGAGGGATCCTGAAGCCTGGCTTTGTCTTCCCTCCACCACCCTTGGTAGGATGACCCTCAAGTCCTTTGGCTGCTCCTGCTCTCTAGGTGCTCTTTAGAACAATCCCCACTGGAATGCCCTCTGCTCACTCCCTACCGGGCTTTCTCCCAATTGTCTTGCCACCCGTCAACTGCTCCCACTCTCCTGATCTTCTTCTTTCGTTACAGATTCTCCTCCTTGATTTTTCTCCCCCATGTCTCTCTTTTTCTCTGTTGTTTCTTTTTCAATAATTTTTCTCAAATACTCTCACTTTTGTCTCTCGTTTCTCTCAGTCCTACTCAGACTCTTTACATAGTTTGTGGGTGCAGATGTTTTGCTTGGAGTGTTAATGAGGAATGGCTGAGTCATTTACACCTGTACTTTAACAAGCAATTGGCTAGTTCCGCCATTAAACGCACAACAGCTTTCCAGTGTCACACACCCACACCACACTCACCAAGTCTGAGGACACTGCTTCTTATATATACATGTCTACGCATGGAAGTGTGTGTGTCTGTCTGTCCGACCTGGAAGTGCGAGGCTACAGCATGAAGCTCAAAGAGCCAGCAAGGTGGCCCCAGGTAAACGAGTTGGAAGAAGAAAGAAATACGAGGCTACAATATGTAGCTGAAAGAAAGCGACTCCGTCGCAAAAGTGAAACTGCTGAGGAAAGACAAACTCATTTAGCCACTAATACAGAAGCGAGGCAAGCACATCGGCACAACAAAACCTCCGAGGAGAGAGAAACTCACTTAGCCACTGATAGACAAGGGGGCGTGCACATCTGCAAAACGAAACTGCCAACTCTGCATTTCAATTTTTTTTCTGACGGTTTCAATAGTTTCTGGGAGCCTGGGCTTTTTACAGCATGAGCTTACACAGCTAGTTAATTTAAAATCCCTATTCGAACCTCTAATTCGGTTTACTGCAATAATCTTTCTACTCATCCAGATGGTGGTTACAAGAAGGATAATATTTACTGTATGTGGAAGTCTAATGCAACAAGTTTTTTTCTTAAATTTGTAATTCCCATATTTTGTTGTATGTAAGTATAGTATGCGTCATGTTGTCCTGTGCTGAGATACTAATAATCAAAGCAGGTTTGAAAGAATGGAATTAGTTTAATGTTAAAAGCTTACTAATCAGACAGGATGAAAAAATGGTATGGTTTGAAGATAGTAGCTTTCACAATAGACCAGTAAATATGTTTAGAGTTTAAAATCATGTTATCCTAATATATAACCATATCTCTAAAAGTGTGTACTAGTTTACAGTATTATCAAAAATAACAGCACAAAACACAACACAAACACAAAAACAGATGCTTGTTAAGAGACATCTCAGATTAAAATGATCAAATAATGAAGAGTTAAAAGTCTGACCAATTATTGAAGAGCCGTCTGTCTTTTAATTTTGGCTCTGGATTTCTAAAAGGTAAGCCTTCTAAATTTCTGTAAAGCTTGAAATCCACTCCATATCTATAGTCACTTGTCCTGTTTACATTCCCAACAAGAAGAAAATCTAAGATTCTAAGATTTTTTTTTTTACGCAGTATCAAAACTATTTGTCAAAAAATTTAAACATTACCAGTTTATGTAGCACCAGAAATATAACACAGTTTGTCTCCATATTTCACTGAGTCTTATTTTTTTGGCAATCATAGAGTTAGTTGCTAGACAGAATACCTAATCGTTTCAGTATTTTTTCATAAATATTACAGGATTTGGATTTTTAAAATGGCCAAGGTGTGAGATTACAGTTAGAATAGTATTTACTGTATGTGAATTTTCAATGAAGTGCCCTTTATGTGGAGTTTCCTCCTAAAGTTGAAAGAATGCCGCCAGGCTAAGTGGCCTGCTGAAATGCCCCAGCATGAGTGCATTGGTTTCTGGCTGTGTTTGTGTGTGTGCGTGCATCCTGTGATTCACTCGTGTCCCTCCTAATGAGCATTCTTGCTGTGCAAGATTGCCCCAGTTCTTGTTGACCCTGAAAAGGGTAAGTGAGTAATAAAAATAGACAGATTAATCGTGGATTAACGCACATTCATGTAAAAGCTGTAAAATGTTAAATTTGCTACATTCAGTTAATTTCACACAATTAAAAATTAAACACTTCATTCTCATTGAAAAAACAAAAAAACTTCCTGATATTAAATGATGCCTTCATGAAAATCAAGCAACGTTCCCAACATTCTTCTAACATATAGTCTGTCCATCTTTGATACCTGATGAAAAACAGGTTTTTGTTTTGTCAGCAGAAGTTTGTGTTCTGTTTTATTTTTTGACTGACAGCCATTTCACACGTCTGAAAGGTATGCTTTTAAAGTGTCAGTAAAATTGGAGGCCACTTGTTAATTTTTTGACATGTAATATTTTACAAATAAGCTCCCTTAAGAAGGTCAGTCCAAGGCTGAATATTGGGCTTCTTCATTGCCTTTCTTTTCAGATGATGCATTTTTATTGGTTGGTTGATTCTTTGATAAAATGCTTCATTTCTTTGTGAGAAAAAATATATATTTTTATTACTTTTGTGTGTCAAAGTATTCTGACTAATAGCACAAAGAGTAATGATACTCTTAGATATTTTACACTCAGAGGCATAGTCAGCAATCTGATCATCAGCATAGGTAAAATGTGGATACTCATTTAAAATAACATGCTATGTTTTCAAGGCATGCACAAATGTACATTTATTGCATAGAATAGGATACGTCTGGAAAATGACACACTGAGAATTCAAGATGTTTCCCATACATGGGCTTCTGGACTGCATTTTGAACCTGAAAACCAACATGGTACCAGTTACCTTATTTTGCTGCTCTTTAATTGATGTGTTGCACATTTTTTCTTTTAGAGTAGGGGAACTATATGGCTGTCTAAATTGAATTTGAATGAGTCAATAACACTTAGTACTGACTTCCAGCTAGTTGAATTTGATAAGCTGTTTCAGTTTGCTGTGTTTAAATGTTATCTCCTGCCTTTTTCCATGTCTAAAAAGAGCTTGTCTCTGACAGATGCGCACTTATGTGATAATCTTTAAGTAGATCTAGTCAGTCAGACTGCATCTTATACATCCAATCAGCAGTCTGCTCAGATCCAATGATGCACAATCACTGCTTCAGCTAGCAGGGAGGCACACAGGTGCTACATAGCATCTGTGTGGAGAGTTAAAACCCTTCATAGCTGCTCATTGGTATAGTTAAATGAACAAATTGAAATTGATTAGCTGTATCACTTAGTGGCGAGCTAGGTAACAGCAAGATAGACTTACAGCAATTGATATTTATGGAGCCATATGGAAGTTCTATTTTATGATGCAAAGTGAAGATCAATAGATTATTTGGCAAGTGCTGTTGTCAAGATAGCAGATTTAGATTATTCTGCAGGCTGGCTGTGTGATCTTGTACAAGTATTTACCATATCCATATAAGTATTAAGTCTGTCATCTTTGCATTTCTTTGGGGTAGCATTCAACATTAAATCTTCTTATATAATACACTACCGTGGTTGTCTGTTTGTCTGTCCAGGATTTTAAATCACTTGTAGCTCGCAAACTGTTTGACCCATTGACCTGAAATGTGATACACATATACTGCGTGATGTCTACTATCTGTTTTTGGGGTGATGATTGACTTTCAAGGTTATTCCACTTTTTATTTTTATTTTATTTTATTGTAGAATCAACTCTTGGCAGCGGGCAGCAGGGCGGCCGTGCGACACATGCGTATGGGCACCGTTCTCATCCCAACCACCTTTGCCTTCACTTCCCCTACCTCTTCATATCTTAAACCATTCCTGAGGCAGACTGAAGACAAGTGCTGGCTTAAGTGAAAAATTAAAGAAAACATACTAAGTAATTGCAACACAAACAATGACTTAATCAGTGTTAACTCGAAAAGATTCCGATGAAAGAAGAGAAGTAGCGGGCCACTAAGGTAGAGAAAAGAAGAGCTGCTCAGGATGCAGAAAGTGCATCAACCTCTGAGCAAATGAATGCTAAACGTACAGAGAAAAAGCATGAAAACAATGAATGCTCAAGTCAAGTGTATTCATTGCACGTTATCATGCAGTGCGCCTTTACTGGTGTTCAATAATAAACTGACATGGATGAACTGGTAGCTGTTAAATTTTGTTACTATTGTTAATAAAGATAATAATAATATATCTTATTTATATTATTATGCTCAAAGCGCTTCACAGAATTTCAAAATGAACAATAAATATCACTGTGGTGGGCTGGCACCCTGCCCGGGGTTTGTTTCCAGCCTTGCGCCCTGTGTTGGCTGGGATTGGCTCCAGCAGACCCCCATGACCCTGTAGTTAGGATATAGTGGGTTGGATAATGGATGGATGGACAACAAATACCAAACACACAATACTGGATACAAAACAATATCAGAATGAAATTCTAGATAACAATAAGCACAGGAAACATAAACCTTTGAATTAGAGTAACAGACAATTAACTAGAGCATAGTACAAAAATACAAATACAAAGGAAAACCTTGAACAAATAACATCATTTCTGATGCTACTGCAAATCATTCTGAGTACCTGGTTATTCAGGTTAATCCAGTGGCATACACAGCCTGGATAAAGGAACAGAGGTGTCATATTTATTCTCGGATTGTTATGCACATGGCTACAGTTGTCTGTCCAAACAATCTTTTTTAATGTGTGTATCTATTTCAGGGTCACTTGGAGTCTGTGGCTGTTTTAAGCTGCAAAATGACAAGCATGAGAAGAGGGTGATTTCAATTGCCTCTTCAAAAGTTGATTAATGCACCACACTTTTTTCACTGAGCTGAGGGACGTATACTGTGAAAATAACAAATACACTTGAACATATAAAGACATACATACACTCACTTGAATGATACACACTATCTTACCACTTGTAATAAGTGAATCCCACTGAATTTGCTTTGCTTTGAGTTCCGTGAACACAAAAAAATGTTTGGGAATTCCGTAAAACTCTGTAAAATGCATTGAAGACAATGGGGAAAGAGAAAGTGAACTAAGTCCACAATACTCTGAGTTCTTTATCTCTCCCTGGAGCCTATCCTGGAAGAAGTTGGCACAAGGTAAGACTGGATGAGACATCAGTTCATTTCAGGGCTATCTCATAACACATCTAGATTCAGGCAGAGTCAGTTTAGAACTTCCATTTGACCTAACATATAGGCCTTTGGGCTGAGGGAGGAAAACATTGCTCCACAGAGAATACATTACACTGTAAATTCTTTGTTAGCATCTAGTTAATTTGGAAAGTGTCCATAACAAGTTAAGAAGAAAACATAAAAGAAATAAACCACAAATTAAGGATAACTTATGTGGCTGTTCAGAGAGCCTTTTGCTCTCTGTTTTAGCTCGTACTTTTTACAGAGTATTGTACAACATTCTGTGATTACCTGATCTCACACCAGTTCAACGAAACAGGCCCCCTGCTTTTAAATACCTACCCTAACTCCAAACTCACTTTGGAATTTAGTTTAGCTTCTTTTTGTGTGCCTTCTGGTGGCACAAGGAACCACTTTTAATGCACATGAACTAGGCCGTTGCCTTTTCTGAGGGATTATCCCAAAGCTATGTGGTGACAATGTACTACTATGAAATGTCTAGAACACCAAATGAACCCACTAGCATCAAGGTCTTGCCACTGGATAGCTTCTCTCCTAGCTATTGTGTGTTTATCAGTTATGAGCTTTTTCAAGGCAGCCCTTGGTATGCTGTATTATCATCAAGTGTCCTTGGGTATGGAAACTATAAAGTTTTACAAACTGCATTTTGAATTTACTAGTTATGTATAAAAGTGAAAGAAATAAGCTATGGCATTCTCTTTCTCTTGTTTTTTCATATTCAGTTCTTTGTCTCCTTTTATGTATTTTTTTCTTGGCTGTAGCCACATTGTTGACTGTCACTATGCACATTGCTAGTCACGTGACACATGGGTCTCATAGCATACAATTATCATTGCTTTCCGCCTACATAATTGCAGCATACTATTTTTCCATGACCAGCTTTCTGGATATTCCAAAACAACTTCTTGCATAATCTGAGAATTATTTAGGGCGTCATGACTTCTCACGTGTTTATTTTTGACGTAAGTCTCTGGGTTATTTGGCCATCAGTATTTGTGTTTGTGGCTTGACTCTTGGTTAGTTTTTTTGGACTTCTTTATCACCTGCCATATGGTGTCAGAGCAACCTGTTTTGGTACAATTCTACTTCTTGTGACGAATGAAAATTAGAAAAAACAATTGGGATTTTTTGGCCAAATGCAATGGTTTGATTTTGAAAATAACAGGTAAATTAGTATTTTTTATAAATTAGACTATAAAGCAATTGTTATAATTCAGTTTAGTCATGATCAGTTATAGTGTGTTAACACATTTTTTTATTGCTAATGTAGTACTATGTAGTTTTTTCTGGTCTTTTTTATTGTATAGGAATAGTCTAACTAACAAACGATACTTGGAATGTATGTATACATGTGTTTAAATCAGCATACAAACATCGTAATGTCCTTTTTTTGTGAAATTGGTCACGTTCTGCAGTACAAGGTACATTCCAAAAATGTTCTTGTGAGGCGTAAATAAATATTTTCATATTCAGTTGATAATTGATTTCAAATTTATTAATGTAGTTCGCCAGTCTTTCAAAATGTCACACTTTAATCAAAACACGGCCATGTTATTCTAATTATGAAACTTTATCATTTACTTTTTATTTTGTGAAAAAAAAACATCCTTTCATACCTGCCATCAGCTTATTGTTGCTATTAATTGTCAACTTATAAATGTTGTAAAAAAATATTTCTTCTTTTTCTGCAGGCTTTCTAAGCACAGGTGACCAAGCTGCTAAAGGAAACTATGGGCTATTAGACCAGATCCAGGCTTTACGATGGATAAGCGAGAATATTGGCTTTTTTGGTGGAGATCCTCATCGGATTACTGTCTTTGGTTCAGGAATCGGCGCATCGTGTGTAAGTCTGCTTACACTGTCTCATCATTCTGAAGGTAAGAGTCATTTTTCTTTCCTTGCATGACTCTGAAGAGAGCTGTATCCACTGAGTAAAACCCATTTGCAAACAAAATATTATATAATGAAAGCTGTCATTTAAAATCAGCAGTTTAGAATTAAATTCTTCCTGATCAAAATGAGGTTAAATTTATTCTACCAGCTGAGGAGAGCTATGCAGTGTACAAGTGCCAAATCTTATAATAAAGTACTCCTTCTGTTCAGGTCATCAGTTTAATATTTGTCACTTGTTTGTTTCTTTTTCTTCCTTTTTTCCTTTTGTCATTGATTAGTCAGTGTATTGAAACCTTTTTAATATTCTGTTATAGTTTATTTAAAAAGATAAGTGTACTGTATGTAACTATTTCATTGTTTTGTTGCTACTTTGTATTTGTTAATCTGTATTAGCAATCTAAGCTTGTCTTTAGCTAAGAGTACATAAAGAGGATAAATTAATGAGTTGCTTTTGAACGGAATACAGCTAGCAAAACCTACAAGCAGGAAGCAGCATATTTAATCAAAGTTCATGAAAACAGTATTTAGCCACATTCAAGTGATAAAGTGAAATAGAAAACGTAGCAGCAATGTAGTGATGTAACAGGGGTAATGCTATGTTCTAAACCTCTAAATCAATACCAAAGTCATAGGGGGTGATGGAGCCTATCCCGACTAGCATAAAAGGTGTACAGCAACAATCACTTTCACTGTTTGCTTACTTTCTGTTGTTGGCCCATGCCTTGCTTAATGAGTCAAATACATCTTTGACTTAATCTACAGCAGTCAAGGTTTTCCCTCTTTAGCTTTGTAGCCAGTTCATCACTGTTTACTCAAGAAGTAGAAAATATATCTTTCGAAAAATATATCTGTGATATCATATTACTTTTGAAATGTTCAGTGATATATCTATATTATGGACAGGTACGGCAAAAATGAAACAAGTAGTAAATTTGATTTCATGATGTTAATATATTGTTAAAGCGTCTAGAACAAACTCAAATCTGGCATCATAATCATTTTTTTTTTCAATTTTTTTTGTGCCTGGTGTTACTAGCTTATTTCTGGGTTGCTTGTGCAGGCCCTTGGACCCTACAGTGTTCTCATGCAATTTAAAAGTGCATGGACTTGCACATCTTTATATTTTGGAGTAGCATTTACCCATTATACAGAAATTTGAAGTTTATTAATATTTATTAGCATTTTTGCTTTCATTGTGATATTGAGACATCTTTTAATACTGTCCTTGGGACTGTGTATTTTATGACCAAATAATATGTTGATACTTCTTTATTTCGTGTAATTTATTTGGCATCATTCAGCTGATATTTTATTATCACTAGTCTTGGTAGCTTAATACATTATGGAATACAATGTTTATTCCTTATTTTCTCACACAAGGTTTACTGAAGTCCATCTACTCCCTCACTTGCCCTCCAGCTTTGCTCTCTGTCACTCCAAACATCCACAGCTCCCTCCATGCATTTCCAATGATCTTCTCTCTGCCACACTCACTGCCTGCACATTAACACCACTGGCTTTGCCTTACACCTCTAATTTGGGGTCAAAAGCAATGCCATCTACTTTCATGTTCAACAACTTCATTAGCCAATCCATTTCTGCTTCCTTCCTGAGACTCACAGGTGGTCATGTACTCTGGCCAATGGATTTAAGCAAAGGGGTGGATCTCACAAGATCTGTGATCAAATCTCTCTCCCTCTCTCTCGCTCCCTCTCTCGCACACACATATGCACAGACACCACTTTCACGGGCTTATTTTGGCTCCCCCACAATTTTATTGGTAAAAATACAACAGTAAATTATTTATATTGCAGTTTCATTGGACATTTAAAAATTATTCAATAAAGTAGTTGATATTAACACAACGGCCTACATTAAATTTTACTGTATGGAAAACAATCTGTATCTGATCTTGGAATAGACATTCCCTACTGTTTTTTCAAGCACATTGGCTTTTTAGTCCTTTATTCAGTGGCTAATTTGAATACACACATCCTTACACACATCACATTTGGCACTCATTTTTCATGTTCTTTTTATGTTCACTTTTTAAAATTAAAGTATTAACAAAGCTATATAATAGAAGGGATTTTTTTTACTTTTACTTTTTCAGTGGAACATTGGTTCAGTTCATGACCCTATTTTTTATGCAATTTACACTTTCTCTGTATGACTGTAGGTTTTTCTTTTGTTAGTCTACTTTCACACTCTGCCTAAATACCTGCTCCATTATCATGATGACATTGTAATGTAATGCTATTCTGTACAGAGATGGAGTAAGAATTGGATGTATGGGTGAATGGATGGAGGTATTAAGCTGATAAGGTAGGGACTATCATATAACCATGGATTTCTTCCAGGAGTAGCTTTATGTCAGGGAACATTTGACATTTGTTTTTCACAACTGACAAATGAGAAACATTCCAGGCTTGAACTGATTGAATGTTTAATTAGGACAGGATATTCTTTCTGTCATCTCTGGCTTCTGCAGTTCAGGTAAAAGCTACAAGGTCTAGGAGTGAAATGACATTGTGTTTTCGCCATCTTGCAGCATTAGCCAAACTGGTTTTGTAGATAACAAAGAGAATATTTTGGAAGATAAAAGTGTAGTTAAAAAAATGTCAGCATAAACAGACAGACAAAGGGATCCAAAAGGAAGAGATAAAATCAATACTGAAGGGTAGCAAAAGATTAAATAATAACAAAAGCATACTAAGAACAACATTAGTGAATTTTACATACGTTTTTGGCACAATGTAACAGTGCCACAAATGGGTTAAGTTGTCTTTCAACGTTGCCAAATCAACCTATTAGATGAGTGAAGAGAGAAACAAAAAAGCAAATGTAAAGAGGTGCTGGGGTGCAGTCCTGGGCCATACCTGGAGAAATGCATTTACAAACTGCCCTCACAGCACAATCAGTGCTATATGATGATCCAGCAGCCATTAAATATAATACCATAAATATTGATAGTTTAAAGAAAATCATAAATCCTTAATGTTGGTTTATTTAAAACACTAGCATTTAGACAGATATAATAATTGTTCAGTTAGCCCAAGGGTAAGTGAAAACTTAAAACAAGGTATATGTAAAATAACACTCTAGATCAGAAAATGCTCTGGGATTGATCATACCTACTACACTATCAGACAAGTCCACACATTTCTTACCAGTATGTGGCAGTCTAACTTTGTTGCATGGTCAAAATGTAATTATGTTGGTTGATCTTCTCTCAGACACCACCACTGAATTTAACACAGTAATCAGAGAGGTCAAACAATTTGATATTCACAAAATATGAATACAATGTGGCAAAGAAAATTCTTAGAGTGGGTGGAAAGGTTTAGAAGCAGATTAATGAAATTTGCTCAGGGCATATAAAGATTTTAATAAATGTAATCATATGAAATAAAATTAGATAAGCAAAGGTATTATGTTGAGAGAAATACCTTTTTATTTAATAGAGAAAAAAAAAAAACTTTTGTATTGCTACTAAACTCATTCCAGCTTCCATAAGAAGGATGCATAGCATTTCTAACCAGTTCATCTTTGTTTATCTTTCATAACTAAAGATCAAAACAAGTATTTTATTACTTTAATGTGCTTAAAGTTACAAATATTTTTATAATTAAGTTTTAATTATCTTCTTTTTTTGTCCTGTCAATCATGATATTAAGAGTGCCATCACAAAGGTTAAATAATGAGCCATGGTATGCACAGGAAAAGGTTATTTCTTTGAACCTGTGCAAGCCATTTATGTAATTTTAAACTGATAATTAATCCTGCTTTCGAATATATAACAAAAGCAAGCAGAGAAAGCCGTGTTTCATTGCGAGGAATGACTCCAAGAATTTGCCCACTGCTCTAGGGTTAAATCGGACTAAAACTTACAAGAATAGTACATCATCTTTTTTTAGAGAATGCCTTCCAGTCAAAAGGCAGAAAAACTACCAAACAGCAAACAACTACTATTGCTCTTCCTAGAAAGACCACAGATGATTTTCTTCACCAGTGCACACATATTTCAGCACTGAGTGGATTATTTTGTGCTTCTCTTATGATACAATGCATATGAGAAAGTACACAATATAATTTTCTGAAATCAGGCAATGGTCAATGGTTGCTATAAGAGAACTGAGGTTGCCAAGTGTGAACGATCATGAGAATGCAATGCATATATTCACAGGTAATAAAGGTGATGAAATGTGTATTAACTGTCTGCTTCTTAGAGGTGAAAAGGATGTATCTTTCAGAGCAAGTATAATAATTTCATGACTTTAATATGAAAACGATATTAAACACCTCAATAGTGTTCTTTTTAGCTAAAAATAGGGTCGGCTCTAATCATTGCATAATGCAGTGGAAAGCAATGCAGGTTATAAACTAAAAGGTCCTTTGAGTTAGAAGTCGGTAAGTAATAATTCATGTAAAGAAGTGCAGCCGTTATCACCTTAAAATATCATCATTAATCCACATATTATTTTCAAATTAAACTAATTACATCTAATTTAAATTCATGTTTGTTTTTAACGATGTAAATATAAATTCATATTCCATTTAAAAGCAATTCTAATCAAAGAGATGATCGTTGCTCATAATAAACCGCAAATTCCATCATAATAATGACCAACTAATGATTATTTAATTTTAAATCAGCATAAAATATGATGCTAGTTTATATGCAGCAAAGTTTAAAATTGCTGCATTGAAGATAAAGTGGTTTGCTTTTTGTTTTTAACAATGGGCAGTTTGGGAAAATGACAGTATGGCTTATTAGAACTGAGGCAATTTGCTCCCATAAAGCTTAGCATTGGAATAACTCAATGTTACAAGTCTTTTTTATATGTTGCATTCACATCCTAATATGTAGAAATTTCATATTTCTTAATTACTGGTCATTAACCATTAAAAATAACTTAATTATATTTATCATCTAAGAAGGAAACAGTTGTTAACATATTAAAATGGTGCTTAAATTTTGACATTTAATACTTGGAAGGAAGAAAAGGTCAATGGAAAGTAATTGTAGTACTCTTAAGTTGAAATTTTCTATTATTATTCTTAGTAGCTAATTATTATTTAGAAGCATTTTTATCTGGTTATAATTTTCTTGAACTGTAGAAATCACAGTTCAAAATAAGAAAGACGACTTTAAAATGATAATAAGGAAAGCAAACATCAATTAAGAACTCTACCTGAAAAGACTACTAATATTGTCAGGTGGGCTACCTTTTTGTCCCCAAAGGGGAATGTTTAGGAGCTCAGCACAGATGCAGCCATCTTATTTGACATCCCTGAAGGCACAGTCATGATAGTAAATAAGTCATTCAGGAATGTTGCACCATTTAATTTCATCCTGTACATGGAGTAGTTCTGTCTGTTCATAAAGCTGCCATAATCCAATGAGAAATATACTGTAGGTGCAAATATGAATTCAGACATTTTTATAGCATATGTTGTGTTAAAAGTATGCATATGGACATGTGCAATTTGTTTTACATTTTTATTTTTTTATTTGCACTATGATCACCTTTCCTTTTACTGTTTTCAGTTTGAAAGTTACATTATGCACTTTGAAGCATTAACTAACTACCTGTATACTGGTGCCCTCTCATTGGTTATTCCTGCCTTTTGGCCCTGTGCTTGCTGGCATAGGCTCTGGCCCACCATGACCCTGCTCAGGATTAAGCAGGCTTAGAAGGTGGAATGGAATGGTATGGCATATCTGTCTGTATTCTTAACCTGCTTACTCCAGTACAGTGTTGAGGGCTGCAGGAGATAATCAAGCAAAATGAATCAGTTCTGGAGCGGGTGTCAGTCCATCACAGGGTATATGTTTAATTGACATGACATTTTCTTTACAAAGCTTTATTTCTTTGCAAAATATCTGTTAACATGTGGACAGAAGGTATTAATAAGCACAGTGAGATGAAGAGATAGGTAGTGACATCTAAATACATAAGTAGATAGATAGATAGATAGATAGATAGATAGATAGATAGATAGATAG
>JANRMT010062790.1:61842000-61857882 GCA_026402145.1 Polypterus bichir lapradei | reverse complement strand
TAGATAGATAGATAGATAGATAGATAGATAGATAGATAGATAGATAGATAGATAGATAGATGTTTTTATAAAAGTTTGGAAAGGCATTTTTAAGAATGTGAGAATGTAGCTGAAATATGACATATCAATAACTAGCCAATGGTGAGCTGGATGTATCTGAATTACTATGTAACTAAGTAAATATTTTTAAGTATTAGAATATTTGCTATTTTTAATACCAGGGGCTAATATTACTAGTGCATTACTCTTGTACATGCTACATACCATTACCCATGAGTAAAACATTTCTGCTTGAGATCAATTCTTGCTTTCCTAATGACTGACTTGGCTTTTGTTGATCATTACTGGAAAATATAATTTTACAAGAAGCTGTATTCTTTTGAAATCAAAGAGGCTCTGTAGGAATAAGAGGGATTTTTGTGTGTAATTTCTCCTGTAGCACATCTTGTAAAAATAGTAGATACAATCAGGCTGGAATTTAATATTTTGATATGTAATCTTAAACCATCAAAAAGTTTTGGAGGGTTTAGATAAAAAAAATATACATATATATAACTTATTATTACATACAGCATTGACGTTTACAAGCTGTACTTATATGTGGTGCATGCAAAGAACTGAATGTTTTAAGCTGTCAAGCTTGAGGTTGTAGAGTTGCACATGAGACAGTGCTTGCAAGGAATAATAACTTTATTTAACAGGCAGGAACAGGCATTAAGATTTTATCCAACAGGAGTTTGTCTTCGGCATATGAGTGCACAGATAGCAACTGGCAAAATACACACTCCGGGTCTACCCTTCAGCTTAAAAAACCACAGTCTTCTTCATCGAGTAGGTTCACTGTCTTGGAAGCAGTGGCTGGGGCAGATGCAGTATGGGAAGAGAGGACAAAAGAGTTAGGAATTGGTTGGTCTTGGCTCAGTTTTTTAAATGTTCTAATCATCATGCAAGAACCATGTTATGCGGTAAAAGAGCAAAGCCGCAGCTGATCCCACAAAAGGCAGCTTCAGAGTGTATTTGTTTCCCATTGAAATACTGTTTAGGCAGGATTTTTTGAAGGGCAGCTGTATTTCTTTGCCCTTGGTTTATTGTTTAACAGGAGTCAGCTCACAGGTAAGAGAGAATCAGCACACCGCAGCTGGCATTACATGTTAAGAATACTGAGCAAAGTAGCCACCGTATAGAGCAACCAGTGCTGCCACTGCCAAGGATGGTGAATCGGCTGGGACTCCTGTAACACCTCATCCCTGAGCTTTAATTCACACTCCTTCTGAACTAAGCAACATTCCACACCAGGCTCAATGAGACGAGAGCTGCATCAGATATAATTTGGAGATCTTATTTAAGCACCTAAAATCAATACAAAACTGAATGGACACATCCAGCCTTGGCACCAATACAATTGGGCTCCGCCATTCGCTGTTACTCTCGCAAATTACGCACAGTTGTGCAATTTGCTGAATTTGCATCCTTCCAATTAATTTCAAGTAACCCTAGCTGAAGAATGCAGAATAGGCTGTGGCTATGAGTTGAGATAAATATTTAACTCTGATCCAAGTTTAACTCTGCCCATAATCCACAGGTGTAATACTCCTAATAACAGTTGTCAGGCTACAGCAACTGTAAGCACGATACGCCTGGTTACACTATGATTAAGATTAGGAGTTTGAGAAGGTCATCTGACTCAAATAATGGATGTGTGACATGTAAATTAGAAGTTAGAGTGAAATGTTTAACTCAGCCCATGTTTAACAATGCCCCATTCCAAGACTGCAGCAAGGACCATCTCCTTAGCTTCTGGAAGTGGCCTTTATTTGAATAAACTGGCATACCTCATTACTTTTACATCCTTAGTGCTCATTCCCAAAAAAGGACAAGGGGCTTTACAATAGCCTGCTCACTACAGAATTATTATCAATAAACATTGACAATTATTTCTGTAACTTCATAAAATTTCAGTTAAATCAGTCAAGTCATTTTTGAGATTTG
Source organism: Polypterus bichir lapradei (assembly GCA_026402145.1). NCBI lineage: Eukaryota > Metazoa > Chordata > Cladistia > Polypteriformes > Polypteridae > Polypterus > Polypterus bichir. The sequence continues at coordinate 61,855,893 of JANRMT010062790.1, read as the reverse complement.
GGGGTATTTCATTTTTCTGTTGTAAGGGAAGTTTTATCCCTAAACATTGACACTGTGTATTGAAATGTCCTATTGACTTAGATGTACCATCCTGCCATATTTTAGCTCTTTAACTAAAACCGTGTTTTTGTTGATGAGTGAGTGAATCAGTCAATCAGTCAACTTTGCATTATATGTATGAATTAAGAGTGAATTTTCAACACTATCTCATTCAGTGGATAAGTAACTTTTTTCCTTTTTTAATATTTTTTATTCATTTTAAGGATTACATTACAACATGTACATCATGAATCAGTATGTAATATATAGTATATACATACATTTCAGTTATTTTACTAAGTTATGCAATTGATGAAAATCTTGATCTTTCCATTCAGTTTGTTCCCTAATAAATATGTTTCTTGTTAGGATAGTCAAATACGTTAGATATCTTAACCCACACTAATAAAATATTTGCCAGAAGCTTGAAAATATTTTGAAAGCTGTTTACATTACAATATCTTTATGCAAGGCACTGACTTATATCAACAAGAACAAGATTGAATAGTGAAGCAATTAAAAATGAAAGCCATTTGTAGAGTTATAAAATCCAATTATCTGTGTAATGAAAACAGGTTTAAATTCATTTCTTAGGTGGTCACCTTGTTTTCCAAATGGCTGTAGACAGAAGGATTACATAGTAATGAAACTTAATGCCATCGATGGGAGAATATCACTGTGTTTAATATAGATTTGGAATCAAATGGAAGGTTTATAATGCCAGTAAAAGCAAGCTTATTAATGAATCAGATGATTTATATCCTTTCCAGTTTAATTTTGGGGAACTCCATGTATTTAATGCTTATGCATGCAGTGATCATCTGGGATTTATGCAAAGAGTAATGATATAAATTACTAAAACCTTCAATAACACAGGAAGCCTTCCCTCTGTTATGAGCATTTCCAGCAGACTTTCAACCAAATCAGATACAAATGCTGAAATATGGTTAGTGGATATTACTATACATTATATATTTATGTCAAATCTATTTCGGCTCACATGCATTATGTAAAAACATATGATGATGCATACTTCATTGCTTCCAATGAAACAGAGCATCTGAAATAATCAATGTGACACAATTGATGCAAAGGCACAGGAACATTTATATCTTGGTATTCTGTATTTGGCTTTCAGATCATTTAAGTAAAGTTTCAGTCGGGAAGAGTTTATGACTTAAGGAGGATTTTGAAATGAATGTATGTCCTCAAGGCATCCAATTTGGACTGTATTTTAGGGCATATTTTCAAAACCTGTAGCAACCAATTAGCTGACATCTTCAGTGACATCTTCAATATTTCTGTGAGAGAATCTGTGGCCAACACATGTTTTAAAGGGACAACAATTATCCTTGTGGACAAGAAAACGAAAATGGACCATCTGAATGAATACAGTCTGGTTACCCTTCTGCGGTGGGCTGGCACCCTGCCCGGGGTTTGTTTCCTGCCTTGCACCCTGTGTTGGCTGGGATTGGCTCCAGCAGACCCCCGCGACCCTGTAGTTAGGATATAGCGGGTTGGAAAATGGATGGATGGATGGTTACCCTTAATCCAGTCATGATGAAGTACGTTCAGAGACTGGTGCTTGGGCACATTAAAAAGAATATTCAAGATAGTCATGATCACTTCCAGTTTGCATATCTTCACAACTGGTCCACAGAGGATGCCATATCCCTTGCACCTCATACCATCCTGTCAGATCTAGATAATATTATTTAGTCCTGTTTACAGATTTAACAATGCTGCATTCCACATTTAACAAGGTTGTTCCATCAAAGCTGACCATTAAACTCCTCAGTTTTGGACTTAGTGTCACACTCTGTTATTACGTTTTGGATTTCTTGACCAACAGACCATTTCTTAACCAACCAGCATGAACGATTAGTAATGTCACATCCTTCTCACTGAACCTCAACACTGGAGCTCCACAAGGCAGATGAAACAGACGATTCATAATCAATAAATACTCCACTTCAGGTGAACAATTTTCAGAGAGAATTTTAACATTTTTGTGCCACGCATTACTCGCCATTAAACACACGCCTCCTCCTTTGCTTTTACCTGACAGTTCAATCCAGCGCCTACTAAAATTAAAATTGCTCTACTACTGCCAGGAGTGGTGGCAGGAGAGATGGGCTGATTGTAAGCACCAGGTGTTGCATCAACTTCAGACCCCTTTGTCCTTCCCTAGCAAAAATGTCAATCAAACCTCGAAAACAGTGATGTTTCACGATCGGGTATTACATGTTCCATATTCTTAAAAAAAGTTATTCACCCTCTGCTCGAAACAAGGACTCACAAGAATGTTCCATTCTGTGGCTCATTCACAGGTGATAATTGCATACACAATGCTTAATTCTTCTCGAACCTTAAAACAGGAGCACTAACTAATAAATGACTTACAAATGATGGCATGCTGCAAGGCAACAATTGCACCATGATAAAGTCAGAAAAAGCACCTCAGTCAATTTTGGCAAATCACAACTCAGCCTTCCTCTTTGTTGCACCCCTTGAACTACCATCTCACACCTCCTGGTAGTGCGTTTACCCCAGGTTGGGAACCTCTGGTGTGGACAGTTTTACTTGTGTGTCATCTATTTTATTATCTACCAATTGGATGTTGGGAAGAAAAATGCTGGGCAGAGGAGGTTGGTTGCCATGATGTTTTGCTCCCACATGGGCACTTCTGCTCTGTCCTTCTATCCTAGTTTTCAGTGTCTAGTTTTTAGTCGAGAGATGCTAGTTGTGTTGATCCATATTTATTAGAGACAGAGAGAGATAGGTTAGGAGTATGCAGTGATACAGTGTGTTGCCGCATCCACCACACAACAAACTACCTCAGGATCCCAAATTAGGACCCAAGTGCAGCCATTCAATGGGTGACACCTCAGCACTACACAAGTTCAGATGGAGTGGAACAGTGTGAGTTTTTTTATGGTGGCTGGAGTGCCAATCCTGCCACCAACCCCCAAGTTTTCCCATGTAGGTTGGATGGCCTACTTGCAGGGCTGGATGCAGATTAACGCCATACCAAGGATGGAGCAATTGCAGGGTAAGGGCCTTGCTCCAGGGCGCAATGGAGTAGAATCACTTTTGGCGTTTACTGGATACGAACCAGCAACCTTCCAATTGCTGTTGCAGATCCTTAGCCTCATAGCCACCACCCCACTCCCTATTAGACTAAAAATCCAATTCTGATTTCTTGCTCTGATGTTTAAAAGGGTTTATTGATCATACTTAACACAAACAACAAAACAATCAAATTATACAAAAAAAATGCAACACGTCATAACTCTTCAGCACCATTAGTCTTATCTCATTTATAGTTATTTTCAAATATTTTCTTTCCCCCGAAAGAACATTTGCTAACACTTTTATCACATTCAAATTCACAAAGCTAAAACCTATGTTTATGGCACAAGGAATTTAATTTTTATGTAATGCAGTGAATAAGGAAAATAGGATGACATTCAGTTATATATGAGCTACTATGTGGAAATCGCCCTATTATACTACAGTACATGTTACTGATTCTCCAGTGTGGGATGCACGTCTTCTTTTTTAAACCTTTAAAATCAGCATAGGTTTTGTCCATTTTCTGCTGCTTTGATTTAACTGGCTGTAACTTTACCATCCTTCATTCAATATTCACGTTATATCTCTCAAACAAAAGGTCAGACGTTTCTCTTTCAGAATTTTTGCACATGGAGAATTAGTTGTGTTGTACACAAATGTTACGGCACAATAAGTTGCAAAATTCAGTAGCACTTTTACCGAAAAATGCACTTTGAATGTTATTCTTATTTACATTTTGGTTGGCGTCAGCTTCCAAACACTAAAAAGTGTCAGTGAATGTGTTGGGAACACCCAGAAAAAAATGTTATGTGAAATATCTACAAGTAATATATCTAGTTGTACTGTTTTGAAGCGGTATAAAAGCAGGATTCCTTGTCTCTACATTTACTGTTTTCTAATAAGTATCCATTGTACACATATACATTATTGAAGACCCATGACCTATGTATCATTTTGAAGGGCACGCCTTACCAATAACACCAATAGTTGCAAGATTCTAAAACGTCTTTACAAAATCAAAAAAGATTGAAATATAGAAAGTGGAAAACAGAAAGTGGAATTTGGTGTCATATGAAAGTTGAAACACACCTCTCATTTAATAGATAATAGTTTGTCTTTCAAATTGTACAGAATTGAATCATGACACTCAAGAAAGCTGGGTTGGAGACAGGTGCTGCTGCAATAACAGCAATTCAGTCATCTTTTAGGGAAGAAAGAAAAAGACTGTCTATGCAGTTTTTTTATAAAAATTGCATTATTGTTTCATCCCAACTGCAGGTTTTTAATGCAGGGTTTTAATGCTGCTGACATCACACATTTTCGAGCATACTCCCATGAAGGAAGGAAGGTAGGTAGGTAGATAGGTAGGTAGATTTTTTAGAGTTTTTTACTAAGCCTTTTTTAATAAAAGCTTGGAAAGGAATTTTTAAGAATGTGAGAATATAGTTGAAATAAGATATATTAATAACTAGTTGTGATACGGGCGGCATGGTGGCACAGTGGGTAGCACTGCTGCCTCACAGTTAGGAGACCTGGGTTCGCTTCCCGGGTCCTCCCTGCGTGGAGTTTGCATGTTCTCCCTGTGTCTGCATGGGTTTGCTCTGGGTACTCTGGTTTCCTCCCACAGTCCAAAGACATGCAGGTTAGGTGCACTGGTGATTCTTAATTGTGCTTGGGGTGTGTGTGTATGCACCCTGCAGTGGGCTGATGCCCTGCCCGGGGTTTGTTTCCTGCCTTGCGCCCTGTGTTGGCTGAGATTGGCTCCAGCAGACCCCTGTGACCCTATAGTTAGGATATAGCAGGTTGGATAATGGATGGATGGATAATTGTGTTACTGGGCTTCCCCTGGGAAATTTCCTAAGACAGTGGGCCTCAGTTATAAGTCTTTAGTGTTTGTGTGTCAGAGAGAGGATGTGCAGCTTTGTTCATAATGGCATTCAGTTTTGTTTTCATTTTCCGCTGTGCTCCAACTTCCACTGTGTCCAGAGTGAGCCCCATAACCAAGCCTGCCCTTTTAATTAGCTTGTTGATTCGGTGGGCCTCTCTTGAAGTGATGTTACCTGCCCAGAATACCACAGTGTAGAAAATCACACTGTCCACCACAGAGTTGTAGAAGATGTGAAGGATGTCACTTCCCACGTTAAAGGAACACAGTCTCCTGCCCTATCTGCCCTATATTACATAGATCGTCTGTGTTACAAGACCAGTCCAACCTGTCATTGATGTGAACCCCAAGGTATTTGTAGGAGTGGACCACTTCTACATGACCTTCACTTTATGAAGCTGCCAAAAATACAATTCAAAGTAACTCAATTACACAGTGCATTACTAGATGATTTATATGTACAACAAAGCACAGGGACATATATACTTCCAAGAATCTACAAAAGTAAAATGGAGTGAAGTGTATGTACAGTAGACAAAGATTTACAGCAAAGCTAGTAAAGTACCATCTGAATGAGCATCTGTACAGTAAATATAAATAGTCACATAGAAAATTAAATATATAGGTGTATTAAATCTAACATATGATTTGAACTGTGTGATTTGTATGCCTTCCATATTCTTTCAGTTATTTTGTGCCACCGAAGTTAAAGGATATAAATATGTAGCAATTCCTGCCTATTTGGAACCAGACTGACATGACAACCACCAGGAAATGCCAAAGCTTTTCTCTTTTCCAGAACCATCACGGCGGACCACTCTGCAAGATCACCCCATTAACCATAAAAACGTTCAGTAAAGTTTTGCATCTTTAAATATATTTTCATCTATATTAACAGGTTAAAAGGGTAAATCACATTATACATATTAAAACCATTCTATAGAGCAATACCTGCATCCTTGCTGTTATTTCGTTTCATGTCAACTGACTACTTACTACTCGGTGTAAAAAAATACAATTATTAAATGTTCAATTCTATTGTGAAACAGTATCATTAAACATCCAACTGTCACTTTACTCCTGCTGATACAGACATTTTATTTTAAATCGCTTCTCAACTCAAGGCAATAGACAGCATCCGCGTATGTGTGATATACAAAATAACATGACAGGGCAAAGCCAACAGATGCAGTATTCCTGTACTTCCTAATTCCAAGCTTGGATCACCTTCTAAATGTTTACTCCATTCCTTTTATCCTCATTCTTAATAAACATTTATTCATAAAAGGCAATTAATAATTAGGCAACAGCCGTTCATACCCTTATCCAACTTTTGTTTAATGAGATCTTAGATGTCTGGAAAATTAATATGATGCAAACCATGAAGACGGTCCAAAATATTGGAATTTACTGTCATGTTAGTCAGTAGTGTAATTTTAAGTGATGCAGTACAAGACTGGAAATCAGCCCAGGGAGGCCATTGTAAGAGTGATGCAGTCAGTGTTTTAGTTTAAAGCACATGAGCAAGTTTGTGCACAGCTCTGTCAATTTAGTCATTTTTATTTATACTTTAGCAACAATCACTCTAGCAAAAGCCATTACTAGATGTGAAACATCACAGATTCTGTTTTAAATATATTGTAAATTATAAGGCAAAGATTGTTTTCTTCTGATGTTTGCTCGGTAACACAAGAGTAGAATTCTCCTGCCCATGGCAAATTTCGAAATCAGGAAGATAATTTGAGCTAGAAAGGAGTTCCAATGGTTGCAACACAATTTAAATAAGGAGAAATTAGACTTCAGTTTTCAGTATTGAAGGTTTACTGTTACTGACTTTTCAGGAATTTTGCACTGATGTGAATCCTGGCCTTCATTGCCTGGCTTTTGACTTCAATTTCAAATTCTGACCTTGACTTTTTCCATCAGATATAATACATAATCTTTGCCACTCAGAATATCGATTCGTGGTCTAGTGGTCAAAAAAGCAAAATTTTATTCTTCTGACCAACCAGATTGTGACAATTGCGATCTATTAATATTTCAAACAGGAAGATTATTTTCAGAGTTCGACCCAGAGGGTATCATTAAGTACTGAAACAACCAACTGAAGTATAGTTACTGCTCCCAAATGACCCAGTGAAAATAATTATTTTATGAATAAATAAGGTAAACATGTAGCTGCACATTCTAGGTGGATGCTGTAGGATTTTCAGTCAGTTCCATACATATTAACAACATTTCAGTCAATTTTCTAGGAAATCTAAATATTGCAGATAGTGGTCAAGAGGTCATTGATCAAAGGTTTAATGACTTTTCCATAACCATTTATATATTCTTCTGATTGCTTTACAACATAATTATTTCTTTTTTTCTGGTATTTGAAGTTTTGTATGGAAAATATCAAATGTGATAAATCTTTAGGAATACAACTGCTATGTGGTTCCTTCAAGTTGTTGCTCAGCAGTACAGGCTGTCTCCTGGTAAGTGTTCTGTACAAAAATATTCTGTAAACTCATATAATTTGTTGCTGTCTCCTCAACATTTATGACAGTGTGTGCAAATTTAGTTACTGTGCATGGCACAAAAATAGGGTTGCAAGTCAGAGACATTGCTGTAAATCCAAAGCAAGCCATTTTGGAATTCATGCATCTACTCAAAGCAAATGGTCTCCATGTGAGGAAAATTTCAGATTATGGTGTCTATAACTAAATGTGTAAGTCTGTTACGAATGATGTCACAAACCAAGAAAGAAATTCAAAAAACTAATCTTATCCTCACTGTCATGTTTGGAGCTGCTTCTCTGCTCATGGATGTTGACATTTCTCCATTATTGAGGTTACTATGTACTACTACAAATTCAGAACCAGAACAAAATATCACAAAGGAGAATGTCAGGTCCTTTGTCTATTTGTTGGGCCCTTCAGTATGACAGTGATTTAAAACATTATAGCATTTTGATCGAAGAATTTACAGTGAAAAAGAAACATTGTGTTTTACACTGAAAGTGGAGATGTCAGCCAAAGACAAGCATGACAAGACATGAAGGACAGCTAACAAAACACTCTGCAAACAATCAAAGCAAAATAGCTTCTTTGTCCATTGATATGGAAACAGACTATGTTTATTGTGCTGTTTTACATTTACATTTATGTTTACAGTGATTAATCATGTATGCAAATTTCCACTGCAACTGTTTGGTTAATAGATACAGTATTAAGGAGTCACAACACCAACATAAATATAGAGTCTACCAGCACATTAGGTTGTCTGTCTTCTTCCATTCTGAGACCATCATGGATTGCAGACCTGTCAGCTCTGACGCACAATACAACATTTAAAGAGCCACCTGATATCTAGGCACATTGGGGGCCTAGATTTACATAAAAAAGAGCTGCTATCTGTCCTGGGTGTGTGGTGCTTTTGCCACACAAATATTGATTTTTATTACATTGGGCACATTTAAAATTGAATGTTATAAGTACAGTAAAACCTTGATTGTCTGTCACTCAATTAACTATATCATCAGGGCCAAAACAAAAAGAACAAAAAAAAAAAAAAACGCCAGTGCCTATCTATTACTGTACTACTATTGCCGTGCAGTATGCTGTGAGCTTTACACATTGGAACAACTTTCCCTAGTGCTATTGTGTAGTGTAGTGTTCTTCCCCAGCACCAGAGTGTCACCTTCAGTTTTATTAGTAACTTTTCTCTTTTGTTATAACTAATCTACCATACATTGTTATGTCCAATAAACGTATGTGTGTGGTGTTGGAATTGTCACAAAAATTTAAATTATTAAACATTTACGAAATGGCAAAAGTGTTTCAAGTATTGCTTCAATTTATGGAGTAGCAAGAACAGTCAACGAAATAAAGCGTGATGCTGACAAAATTGAAAAATGTGTCAAAAAATGGAAACCACTGACAGTAATGTTATTCGGTAGTAATGTTAATGCTCTTCTGTGTAATTATTTTTTTAAATTCTGTTATATTATGTTTTGTTAATATATTGTGACATGCAAGCAGCTTATGATGCGCTTTATGGAAGCAGAAAGGGTGGAATGAATGCTGTAAGTGATGGGACTGGATGAAGGGCTTCTGTTCTGTGAGGGGCGGACACACCTCTTAGGAGATGAGTGACAGGAGAAGTTAGGAGAAATAGGAAGGTGTCTCGGAAGGAAGTTTTGAGTAGTGATGGGCAATATAGTTGTCACAGCTTCGGTCCTGACCCCTGATGGATAATTGAGGTTTTACTGTAAACAAAAGGTTAAACCTGCTTCTCTGCTTATTTTGTACTGTATGTTACCACCTGGAAATTAGAAGGTTAAGTAAAAAAGTGAAGTTATCATTGTAGTCAAGTTTGATTCATTCTGACAGTCACCAAAAGTGGAGCTGCAGACTCAAGGCTTGTAAGCCTTGACTTAATAGAATAAGGTCTATAGATACTCAGGTCTACATATTTAGCCCTAAAGTAAGGATAAGGTCACCATCGAACTCCATGACAAAACATCTTTTCTTAAGCCTTTCTTGTCCTAGTACTCAGGGTTAGGGATTTCCTTCTTTTATATAGCACCTGATTTGACTAATGCTGAGTTCCTTGCCTGTCTCTTCTTGAAAGCCATCCCAGGCCCCTATTTATCCTCGCTTTGGATTACCCGACCTGATCCGGAGTTCTTTCTCATGAAGGTGTTTTCAGTAGTTGCCTATTTCCTAAAGCTTCCGGTCCCCCCTGACAAAAAACAAAAAAAAAAGCATGCTTCGAAGCACCTGGAGTTCTTTGTTGCTTCTCCTTAGGTTTCTCTTAAGTGTTCACGAGCAAATGGAGTGAACTATAACAAGGTCAAGAAATGCTTTCTGAGATGATATTTTACTTGTAAGAGTGTGTGTGAAAAGACAGTATACATATATGTTATTTTTAAATGAATTTGCTGACCATATTGCAATGACTTGTGTATGTTTGGCGAAGAACTCTGTAGTGATGTGAATGCGATAAGCAAGAAAGTTGAAACATCTTTGTTGTTCCTGTATTAGCATGAGAAACATATGCCTATGGGATATGCTAAACAGTGAACTGTGGGTAAGAAAGCATTTACTGGAGTTCTGATGTCTCAAAATGTGAGTAATTTAAAAGTATTGAATGGCAAATGTGTGTCGACCCATCTTGTTATATTTACTTGTATTTCTCTTTTCAATTGCCCCTGAGTCTGGATGTTCAGTTGTTAAAGCTAATGAGGGCTTTTACTTCAGAAGCATGTGTCAGAATTAAATGCATTTTATGCATTACAGGGGATTATTCCACATTCTTCAACTCAAGATCAAAGCTAAAGTGTTTTTTTATTTGTACCTACTGCTTAACACACAGGACCTTCTACAAACATACACTTGATTTTAAAAAGGCACACGTTAAAAAAAGCATTACAATAAAGCTTAACGAGCTGAGCTAATTGAGTCTTTACTTCTGTATCTGTGTCACAGCTGCTTTTCTTTAAACATCTTTCAAATTTCACCCTGATCTTTCTTTAACCTTTACAAGTATGTTGCTTTTAAAGTTGGATTTTAATTCTCTTATTTACTGCGTTTGTCATTTTAGTGTTTAAGAATTTCCTGTGACAGCTGTCCAATGGTGCTATTGAATACTTTGTTTTGTAACAGTGCTCCAAATTGTGACATATGAAATAAAGGATTGTTAAGAGATTGCAGAAGCTTTCAGATGCCCTTTTTAAGTATGCAGAGGTTTACAATGCCGTTTTACGATGCTGAGTTGATTAATTAGCTGGCTTTATAGCAACATGAGCCGAAAGTGTCAATTTTTATTTTAATCCACTAAATGGGAAGCAAGTTACATTTGGGAATGCTGCTTCATTATATTCAGCTGCTGAATTGTTGGTTTACTCCTATGCTTATCAAAGCTTGGCCGTATATAATTGCATGAAATCAAAAAAGGTTTTGTCAGCCATCAATTTTTTTTGTTAACATGGTTTTTAGAAGTAAAGATCAACTTTAATGTATATATGATAAGGCATTTTACAAATAAGGCATAATAAATAAGAAAAAAGATTAAGGATTAGAATTTCATTATAGGTTTGATTTTTTTCCTATTTAATTTATGTAATTTCTGGGTAGGGTTAGGGTTATGGTCTTGTATTCTCTGCAGGTAAAACTGTTGTTGTTTGCCTGTGGAATGATGCCTTCTACATGTGAGTACTGTTTAAGATAGTACAATGACAAAGGGTAAATTTGCTTCAGGAACTTAGGTTTCATTCCTTGATGTTCTCCTGGTACTCGCTCTTCCTCCTTCTAACCCTGTAGTGGGAAGATCAAGTTGAGAAAATGGATAGATGAGTGGATTGAAATTGATGCTCTTCCTACAAGTAATTGAATTTATGTTACAGTAGTTGGTGGCTCTAAGATGTCCCAATTTAAATCATTCTGCTGTTCCATCCAAGCTTGCCTCATGTCCTGCACCCACCCTTGCCATGATGCTCTTTAGCTCCCTATAACAATGGAAAAATTATGTTGAGAATGCAGACAGATAGTTAGATAGATTGAATTCCATCGCTTTTTATGAGTAGTTGATCTTACCTCTGTAAGTTGTATTTGCTTTCCCTTTACATATTCAGTTTTGCTTTTATTTTCTGTTAGGTGCAGTTTGGATAATGTAGAACTCTAATAGGAAAATATAACATTGAAAGACATTCAATTACCATATATGTTTAAGATTACTTTTGTCATTACAAATGTATTTTACAATAAGATTGATTCTTCAGTATTGTACAATATAGTACCCAGTGTTTTCAGTAGCAAATGTCCATAACTGCAAGCAAGGACAACAGCCACTTCAAGAGTTGCTCTCTCTTTGTCATAAGCCTGCTTCTAATTATGCATTCTGATTTAACTTTCCTTTTCACCTAATAATAATTATGATGTAAACTGTGAGATCCCTGCATGTGTCTGGCGGTTGAATATTAAGTAGTTAAAAATGCACATCTTTTGGGGAGGGGGTGATGGGAGGAAGGGGAGCTAGTGAAGGTCATTCTTTTTCTATTCCTGTAACTAATCAGGCTAAAAGCTCTCTTTCTGTGGAAGTGCTAGCCTTTTAATGGAAACTCTAATACATTAAAGACTGGCAACATGTAGGACTTCTCCTACCTGTGTCAGCTCTCATTTTTATTAAGAGCTCTGGTTTGCAAAAGTCTATAAAAGTGCACACTTAATATCACTGTTTTATTACTGAGATCTAATGTTCAAGGTGCGCCATTAATGCAATAGATTCACTTTTAGCTATTCAGTAAACCTAAAATACAGTATGTGCAGTATATAAATGGCATTCTGTTAGATAATGTAGGGGCATAATTGATAGATCTGCAGAAATATATGTTATTCAGTCGGTATAGGTATCACATAAGGGTTAACAAGAAGCTTCAGGAGATAAAAAAGACAGAAAAACATGGCGGTCATGACAATTTTTTTCTTTTTCCTTCATCTGTCTGAGAGTGTCCTTTGTTCATTTGCTTTCAAGGTGGCGTTTCAAACAAACAGGCAAATAAATTCACTTAAACAAGCTCTTTAAATGGGATATGTTAAAGGGCAGCAATGTGACAAAGCATAAATAAGTGTCTTAAAACAGCTGTTTAAAATTTCAGTAGGATTTCTCATTGAAACGCCTCTAAGTTCTGGCCATTGTGCAAAATGTCTCCATGCAGTTCCTTGAAAATTGTAGGAGTACATGGCATTGATCGGCACATCCAGCTTTTTTCATTTTCATTGGATTCCCTAGTTGTTCATGTTCTCTTGATAAGAAGATGAAAGAAGCACACCATCAACTGATAGAAAAACTGCAGCTTTCTTCTGTTGGCAGCTACTTGCCTGTCATATTGATATTAAGGGCATACGTTTCATCTTATACAGTACCATATTTCTTTAAGAGCATTTCTTGTCTGACCTTCAGCATCATTTAAATACTATTATAGATTTGGCAGGCTCCTTTGTCCAAGGCAACTTGCATGATAAGATAGAGTACAATTTTTCTGTATATTTTTACTTGGAGCACAGGAAAGTGAAGTAACTTGCTCAGGGTCACACAGTGAGTCGGAGGCAGGAACTGAACTGGCAGCCTGGTGTTTTAAACGCTAATGACTTAGTTATTCCATCACACTGCCTTGCCTGGATGTATTATAAATATTCAGCAAATGCAAAAATATCTAACTCATAGAAACATATGCAAATGAAAATCATGCACTTTATCGAATGCATTGAACTGTACGGTTGCAGGCTGATTTTCCAACTCTCTGTTCCCCTTAGCAAGTCACTTAACCTGCTTCTCAAGGCTCTTGGATTTTCTAAATCATTTCATTTATTCATGTCCTGGCAACATTTTACTGAATAGGAACTAACTCCTAGAGTTCGGTCATGATTGAGGTTAATTGCCAATTCTTTATTGGCCTTTTTTGTGACTGTGAATGTGGTTGTGTGTGTCAGGGACCCTGTGATGGTCTGGCGTCTTGGCCAGGGTTGGTTACTTCCTTGTGATAGATGCTATAAGGATGGACTCTGGCCCCCCATGACCCTGAACAGGATTACAAAAATCTGAGAATTTTATGTTATGTGTGTGCATGTATGTATGTGTGTGTGTGTGTGAATGTATACAGTGGCTTGAAGAGGCTTTATTGCATATTTCTAATTGCTAATTTGGTCAGAATTTTGAATGGGTTATAATAATACAGTGGGATGCAAAAGTTTGGGCAACCTTGTTAATAGTCATTATTTTCCTGTATAAATCGTTGGTTGTTACGATAAAAAATGTCAGTTAAATATATCATATAGGAGACACACACAGTGATATTTGAGAAGTGAAATGAAGTTTATTGGATTTACAGAAAGTGTGCAATAATTGTT
>JANRMT010062790.1:61798004-61841990 GCA_026402145.1 Polypterus bichir lapradei | reverse complement strand
AACAATTATTGCACACTTTCTGTAAATCCAATAAACTTCATTTCACTTCTCAAATATCACTGTGTGTGTCTCCTATATGATATATTTAACTGACATTTTTTATCGTAACAACCAACGATTTATACAGGAAAATAATGACTATTAACAAGGTTGCCCAAACTTTTGCATCCCACTGTAGATAAGAATCTAAACGAGAAATAGATGACACTGTAATGTGTTGCTTTTTTCTGTGGTTTAAGCAATAAAAGCATGTCATTTTTACATGAGAAGAAGTTAATGTTCCCCTAGTCAGCTCAAAACAACTCAAGGAGTAATTGCAGTTGCTTCCATATTGACACTCATGCAGGGCCACTTAGATGGTCAACAGTCAACCTAAGCTTCATGGCTTTGGGAATGTGGAAGGAAAACTTGGAGTACCCATGTAGACACAGAGCTAATGTGCAAAATCCACATGGACAATAGCTGGGTACAAGGTGTGAACCCAGGAGCCTGGGGATTCATATATATATATATATATATATATATATATATATATATATATATATGAAATAGAGAGAAACAGATAAATACAGCATATGCACAGACAGAATTATGTACTGTAAAGATATAACATTTTGATAAGTTTTATATGTGCAGCCCATCTAGTATAGTCATCCTATTGCCAGTGTGTTTCATGTGTGCATTGGAGAGAACATGAAAGACTTCACATCAGAAGTTGAAAATATAGTTCAGAAGAAACAGAAGCTGAATAATGCTTTGATGTCTGGCAAAGCTCTGCACAGAGCAGATCACAAAGTTTGTTCGTTTATAGTACTTGTTTCATTTTATGCGGTATGGCAAACATTTTCCTTGCTAGGTGTACTTTGCCATCACTGGTATGTGATACAGCAGCTTGTCATATTTATTCTTCATCACCAGGTGGCAACATAATTCCTCCTGAGCAAATAACTCTGCAGGTGTGTTTAACTGAATATTTTGTCACAGACTAAATCATATAAAATTTATCAAATCATTACTTTACTATGTTAATTGTTTGATTAATTCATTAGAAAACTACCAGGGGTTCTCCATGAATTATTTAGGAAAGGTGATCCCCAGCTGTTTTCTGACCATGATACCAGCATGCTGGGATCAATTTAACGAGTTCACTGTTGAATAAAGTCAGGGCAGGATGCAGCACTTAATGCAGACAAGCTACCCCGGGGAGATAGAATGAAAAAGACAAGGAAACTTAATTGGCAGTGAAACTGAGAATTCTTTGCTGTCTCAGACTGAAAACCTGCAGCCCACTGACTGACTTATGGAAGATTTTTCATTCAGTAACAGGCTTACTTTATAACTTTTTAATAAGATTTATTTTGAAAAACAGGAAATTTGATTGTTTTACATCAGCTTTATATCTTTTGCTCCATTTATTGTTGGAAAATCAAGGAAATGTCTATGATGTGGCCCATTTGTCTGTGATTGATTCTCTTTTGTGATTGTCAGCACAGCATTTCATGCACTTTCTGTGCTGCCATTTGTTACTTTAGTTAAATTTACCTTGCATGTTAAAATGGTTGATGCATTATCACAATGGCACGACCTGTCTGTGTATAAACCTAAATGAAATGAATATATGTATCTTCAATGGCCACAAGTACGGTTTTGTAAAAAATGTAGCTAATGTCTCTCTGAGGACAGCTGTTCCTTGTTACATAAAAAAAGATGACAGGGACAATGTTTTATTAAATAAAATAGATAGATCGCTGCATTCATGCAGCATTTATACAGTAGGCAGAAGAGTGGCATGGCAATCTGTAAAAGATCTGAGGCTCTTATGGAATCAGAATACAAATGTAAAGAGTTGAAGAGAAAAAGTGTTATCTTCTCTAGCTATCATGATGGATATTGAATCTGACTAACCACTTATAACAAATTTTAGTCTGAGCTGACTGCAGTCAATACAAAGTTGGCTATGAACAGATTATTTGAATAATTTGAGGTTTATTTTTAAATTGCAGTGTAATGGTTAAAAAAATCCTGATGTATCTTCTTTCAGCTGAAATAACTACTTTTGTTGACTGAAAATTGTTCTTTTACAGGAAGGTTCATTGTGTTATTCAATCAATCATTCAGCCTTTGAATCTCATTGAGGTACAGCTTCACGCCAAATTATTTTTATTTCACTTTCATTCAAAATACCCCCCACTACTCCTCCATCTCGGCCTCCACAGAAATGTTCTGATCAGGCAGGAGGTATAGCTCCATCTCTCTGCTATTAAATTGTACCCCTTTTACCCTTCATAACCCCTTAATAATAATCTGGAGAATGTCATAATGTAAATTGATCGATCAGTAAGACTTCTTAATGAGTCTCATGGATATTAGAACAATGACAAGTTGCTGATTAATTTAACAAATTACATAACTTAATTATTGCATGTCATTTTGCATAGCCAGAAAATATAACCCTGGAAACAGTGGAAAGTCATCTTGAGCTTCTGAACATGACATTTAGTAAATGGAACAAGGTTTATATCTCCACAGTAACTGTTTTACTTCAGTCACCCTTGTGGTCTTCATTTATGTCCCCAAGGAACCCTTGCTGTGCCTATTCAACACCATTTCCAATCCACAAATTTAACACTTTTACCCCTGAATTGCAATGTATTTATGAAACCTCTATGGTTGTCACTTCCTCTCACTAAACTAGGGGCCTTACTTTAGCGGAACTGAATACCACAGGGTGAGGACATTTATGACTTGTTAGAAATGTAAGTACTTTCAACTTTCCTAAACTAAATCCTGATAGAGAACTCAGAGAAGTCAGACAGCACAGTTAAGTATTTTTACCTTATTAAATGTTGTATTTCTTTTGCAATTCACACCATGTTCTAAAGCATTCCTTCTTGGAGGAATGATCCACCCAAAAGTGTTTTTTTTTTTTTTTTTTTGTAATTTAATTAATTCATGCAGGATGTCATGATGACCAAGAAAATTTTTTAATCCCATATTTTCAAGGAGAACAAGGTTAACAAACTTTCTCATAGGATGAGCGGCTATGGAGACCAGCACTGAACCACAGCAAACAATATAAAAATGTCCATGACAAAATCTTGTATTACTCCTGTCACATAATCCACACATCAAGTCATCCAGTCGTATGCTCACAACCCCCAAGACATACAGTCATATGAAAACGTTTGGGAACCCCTCTCAGTCTGCATAATTATTTTCCTCCCCTTTCAACAAAAAAGATAACAGTGGTATGTCATTTCCTAGGAACATCTGAGTACTGGGGTGTTTTCCAAACAAAGATTTTTAGTGAAGCAGTATTTAGTTGTATGAAATGAAATCAAATGTGAAAAACTGGCTGTGCAAAAATTGAAAAATTTTAGATATATTGCAATTTAATGAAATTATCTTCAATTGTTTTGCCTTTTATATAGGTGGCTATAAAACATAAAGTTAAGTTGACTTGTATAACTCGTCAAGTTCAACTGAACTTTGCATTAACCCATGACATTTTGTGGTAGGCTGGAAATATGGGATAATGTTAAAGCTTAGCTGAGTAATTCTTAAATCAGTAAAAAGCTGAAAAGCACTAACAATTTGTATTCATACTATAGAGGAGTCTGGAGGGCTAATAGACACAACAGATTGGACTGAATAATGTGCAAACTGTTCAGCACAAATTAATCCAGATTTGATGAAGCCTTATATACTACAGCAGAGAAACAATGAATCACTTAAACGGAACTGTAAGATGCTGACTACACAACTGCAGATCTAACAGATATATTATTTTGAATTCCAGTGCTAGGAATATGTATTTGACACTGTGGTTAGTCAGAGGTTTGGAGTTTGCACACTCTGCCAGTCTCTTTTGTGGGCTTTTTTTCTGCAATGGTTTCTTGTTCCCAAAGTTAAATGTCACATTGACCTAGCAGGGCATGAATGGAGTGAGCCTTTGTGCTTGGGTGTGCCCAGTGGCTGCCTGGCATCTGGTCCCAAGTTCGTCCAAGTTTTGTGCTCCAAGCAGTCTTGTGGTGCCTAGGAGGGCCCACAGCTTGGTATCTTTCTGTTTTCGGGACATCAATAGTCATGAAACTGTGGATGGACTAGGGCAATGAGGACACACACCAACAAGGTAGGTGCAAAAAGTGCAATGTGCAATGTATTCAAGCATCAAGCAGTGTCCGCAGTAAATAAATAAAAAGTCCAATAAAAATAGCATTCTGTAGAGAATTTAATATCCATAAATAAATAAAGCCATGAATGAAGAATTAAAACACAGCCAGGATCAACTGCTTTTATGTTATATTAGATTAGATTAGATGAACTTTATTAATCCCAAGGGGAAATGCAGTTGCACTTACCAGCAGAAACATAAAAAACAAGTATTCATGCTGACAGGAAAAAATACATAAAAAGAGTAAATAAATGTATATTGTGCAGAAATTTCAAAATGAACTTAAAGAGTATGTTGGGAGGAGGACTGTAGCTTAAAGTGCCCCAAGAGAGTGATTTCTGGAGTGGATGAAGGGGATTTTTCGTGATGCCTTCCGATTTTGCCACTTTCCTCTTTTCGACAACAGCTTTCCTTCCCCTAGATTTCAAGCCCCAGTGCATCCCCGTCTTAAACCCGTCTTCTGTGCTCACTCCTCGGGTCAACTCAGCCAACGGAGACAACAACAAGTATAGTTAACCACCTTCAGCTCCTTTCCCCATGACCAATTCTTGGTATAGGTGGGGACCATCCTTAGGCGTCCATGGAGCAATTCACCAGAGTGATTGGCCACCCCTGCTCTTCTTCAGTGCTCAGCAGTAGTGACCCTTAAGCCTGAAGTGTCATTTCTCTTGCTCTGCACGGGGTTTTCTCCCCAGCCGCTCTGCCTCATTTCCTCTGCACCTGGTTGGACTTCGATCCTGACATTTTACACTCTCAAACGTTGTCCTTTCCTTGATTAAACCTCCACTCTTTCAATTTCCTTTTTGTCCTCTTGCTCACTCTCAGACCCCTTTTATCTCCAGTGACTGTAGGTGTGCCAAATGACCCATGGAGACTCAATGTGAAGCAACTGCACTAACCACTCTTGTGCATGTTAAGCACACAGCTTTCTAACCAGACATCTACTCTGACCGGGTCTGTGCTGCCACACTGTTGTTAATTAAACCCGGCACCTCCATGGACCCCTAATGTGCTGCACCACAAGCCACACATGGCTGAATAAATAAATGCCTAGTTGTAACAATAACTTGTTAGGGACAGGGTAATGTAAATGCCCTTTTCATGCTTATACTTCTTGTGTTCTTGCCTGTCACACATTTTGCAGTGGGCTTCAAATCTAGTTTGAATTTGTGAAAAAATTGCATATTCTGTGTGTAGGAATGTTTGCACCATAAGTGATTCTGTTTAGCATTTCAAAAGAGTATTCTTAACTTTCTATTATGTTTGTTACAGAATCTCATTATTAAATAAACGTATATATGAAAAAAGGGAGTTTATTTTTTTATGATTATCATGAACTAATTGTAAAAAAGCACCACGAACAATTATACATCAATTACAATTCAGTCATTTATAAAAGAACATTCAGACACATTCAGAAAATGGCATTTTATGGCAATTAAATCTTTCAATGTCAATGCATAAAAAAACTGTTAAGTCTGACAGAAGGGTCAATAAGTGCCCATTTGTACTGGACTAAAAAAATTGATAATGCTCATTGATAAGAAATCACCATGTAAAACATTGTATCCTTGCCACTATAAGTTGTTTACTCCCTTTTTAATGACATATTTGGCATCAGTAATCTTCTTCTTTTGGCATATAAAAGGATCACAAACATCTGGAAGCCTTAGGTCATTTATCATTTATTTAGTATATCACCATTATTTGTATACAAAATTACATGTTAGATTTGCATCATAGGATTTTTATCTTGATTTGTTTTTTCAGTGAGATTATTTTCTTTATATTTTATTAAAGTAAGAGTTCAGTATCTACTATGCAATTATCATTTTAAAAATTAGGCCTGGTAAGGGAAGTGTGTAGTAGTTTTTGTTGACTGTTGATTTAATCATGTAATTAAATGCTCTGAATGTTATTGGCATCTGCCAATATTTGCATCTTTTTCAAAAAGGTATTGAAATAAACCACTGGTGCAAAACAATGTTTAGTGATGCTGTCACAACGCTGCAGGGACTTGAGGTCAGATCATATGCCACTCAAAACCGATGTTCCCCACATTCTAAAATCATGCATGCACGAGAATATTGAAGTGTACATACGTATGCCCTGAGTTTGACTACCATCCGGCCCATGGCAGTTTTCTGTTTTGCCAGATTTTTACAGTGGATTACATGGGTTCAGATAAACATAAGATTTTACAAAATCAGTGTACTGTAATAAAACATTTTCTGGCATTAAAAAAGTGCATATTCAAAATTCTCAAGTCATAGTAATAAGGGAAAAAGCTCCAAGTGCTAGACATTCCATTATGTTTAATGCTTCACAACTCTTGGGACCTGAATTTATTTCTTTGTCTTGTCTTTATCTGTATGACATTTGCATGTTATCCCTTTATCCATTTGTTTTTTACCACTTACTTTAGTTTTCTTCCCACAGTTAAAGCTTACATTTTAGATTAATTGGAGACTGGTGAGGTTGTGTGCATGAGTGTGCTCTGTGATGTGCCAACATATCAATCTATAAGTATAGCTCTTGAGAAGGATTTTGAAGTCATAGTGGACTCATTACTATCCACATCGACAAAGTGTAAAGAAATGATTAATACGAAAAACTGGATTTTAGGTTATTTAGGACAATGCATTGTAGATGCCAAGATGGATTGACTGACATCTTGGTCATGAATGATTCCTTGCCCGAATGGGAGGATGTAATGAGAGGACAAGGCTGGACAGGCATCCCCGCTGGGTTAGTTTCTGGTGCTCTTTCTGGCTGGGAGGGCATAATGGATGAATGGGGCAGATTGTCTATTCAGTACGCTAGATGATAGCAGGTGGATTTCCTATGGGCAGCCATCCTGGGTGTCTTGGGAGCTGTCGGGGGAGCTGCAGAAAGGAGGCGTCCTTATTTTACAGGGGTTCCACCTGACCCGGAAGTGCCATCTGAATGCAATATGAAGGCACCGGAAGTTCTCCTAGGTCATCCATAACAGAACCTGCTTAACCTCATCTCAGTGAACCAGAGTCAGGAGGCAGAGGGCGATATGCAACTGGAGGAGTGCAAGGAGAGAAAAGAGAGATATATTATCTGAGATTGTGGAAGTGGATCTTGCTCATTTATGAAGGTACTGTGTTTAATAAACACCATTCTTTGCTTGAACCTGGGACTGCATTGGGTGTGTTGTTGGTTGGAGTTTGCGGTTCAGTGGTGCCCCCACTGGTTACAGCATCAAGTTCAAATAAAATGAAGTTATTCTTAACAACATACTAGTAAGACCATCTGGAATATTGTGGCCAGTTCTGATTTCCATATTACAATAAACAATCAAGCAGTGCTAGAGAGTCATGGGCTGGGGGCTGTCAAAAGGCAGGGCCTGTTAAAGCCCATTGTGGCACTCCTTATGTTATTATGGGCTATACAAAAATAAATTATATTGTATTGTACTATATAGAGAAAAAAAAGGCCTAAAGAAGACCAGCTAGACTGATTCTTGGGCTACAGGGTATGACCTACAGTACGAGGAAAGGTTGAAAGAGCTAAATCTTGTTAGCTTAATAAATGGAAGCTACAAGGAGACATGATTGAAGTTTTGACAATTCTGAAAGAAATTAAGAGGTTTTACGTTGTTATTTAACATCGAATTCTTCAATAAGAGTGAGTGAGGAAAACTGGTTAAGAATACATTTTACATCAAGTATAGAAAGTTTTTCTTCACTCACAGGACCATATTCACATACCACATAGTGTGATAGATAGTAGTACTTTGGTTACAATTTAATTTAAGTAAATAATAATTGGGTGGAATAGTCTGTTCTCATCACAATTGTTATTTTCTTCTGTCATCCATGGGCTGATTCCTGCCTTGTGTCCAATGTTCTTCAGATAAAATCAGTGGGTTTGAAGTGGGCAGTGCCATCACTGCATTTAGGACAATTCCTGCTGCACTGTTGTATAAAAATTAACCAAATACTCAATTTACCTCAATAATACATATTATTAAAACATTTATAGCCAACATAACCTAGTTGTTATAATGAAATACTTTGAATTTTCCATAATATGTTCATTACAATTTCGTATCTAGAAAATACTGCCTATTAGATTGACTTTGTGCTTGGTGTGCCACTAGCCTGCTTCCAGACTGCTTGCTGGGCCCTGTAGTGTTCTCGGCAGACCTTTGTTCAAGTGTGCATGTGCAGCCTGAGCTGTTCAGTTCAACCTTGAGGTTTGATGTCTGGAGCACTTTTAAGTGACCCAATGGTTTACAGTGTGTGTGAACTTGTACATCATCGTTATCTTGAATCATGCCAGTTACATACTGCATGTACAATATGATTTAGCACTTTGCCCACTGAACAAAAATATGAAATTTATGACTATTCATTTGCTTTTATGCTTTTTGTATTGAGTTTTTGATGTTGGTATTGAGATATCTTTTAACATTTTCATTTGGCAGTTGTACTGTATGACAGAATACTATTTTGATAGATCTTCAGTTTGTGTGACTTTTTTTTAATCTTATTTGATCGACACATTACATCACCCTCACATGACTGATCCTCCACAGCTTCAATAATCTTTTTATTCTGCCACATCCCCATCTGAACAGTCATGACTTTCCTCTGCCTTGTGCTGCTCACATTTGTTTTCACGTTTCCTAGCCCAATGGTTTGAACTGATTTAAGCCTTCTTGAGATCATAAGGCTCTCAAGAGATCTTTCTTGAGATCATAAGTGGCCTCATACCAAGGTCAATGGATTTAAGCAGAGGAAAGGGTCTCATAGGTTCTGCTCTTTAAGTGTTTCTTCTGCACCTTCTTTCACTTTCTTATTCACTCACACTCACACAAGCATGTACTCTCAGAATAGCTTATTCTCTTCTAACAGCAGCTCTTCCCCATGTTTGCATGGTCCCACCAGAATATTTATGCCAAAAATCCACTGAAGGTGTGTATGAAAATGTATCATAAGAAAACAAACTTTCTTAAAACTGTCTAACGTATATACTTGCGGATAAGTTCTCCCATGGATAAGTCGGGAGTTGGTTTTACTGTATTAATTCTGGTATTTTATAATGTTGGTCGTGTAAGTTGAATGCAGAAAACTCACGCTATTGGTCCAAGAACACTATTGCTAACACCCAGCTGAGAGAGTAACCATGGAGCACACTGCCCTTTTTTCTATGTATTGTGCCTATGTGACCACACGGTAATACCTGAACTATTCCGAAGTGATGTTTCACTGTTTTGTGTTTTTTGAATCTCATACACCTTTATCATAAGAACATCCCTTATCTATAATGGAGCGTTCGATCAGAAAAAAATATGAAGCTGGTTTTAAATTAAACGTCGTTGAAGGAGCGAAAGAAATTGGTAACTGCTCTGCTGCAGCAAACATCGATGCCCCCAAAAAACTGATGCAAGATTGGAGGAGGCAACAAGATGTAAAAAAAAATGTAACAATCGCATTTTTGAATAGGCGCATAAGTCGTGGTCTGATTTTATGATCGATTTTTTGGGTTTCAAGACCCGACTTATACGTGAGTATGTACTGTAATTCAAATCAGGGTCATAGAGGGCTAGAGTCTATTCCAACCACATTATAGTGCTCACTCCAAAACACATCCATGTTGAACTACTTAAAATATCCCATCAGTCTCACTTGTAAGTCTTTAGTACAGTGAAACCTCGGGTCACGACTGTAATTCGTTCCAAAACTCTGGTCATAACCCAATTTGGTCGTGCCCTGAAGTAATTTCCCCCCTAGAATTATATGTAAATACAATTAATCCATTCCGGACCATACGAGCTGTATGTAAATATATTTTTTTAAAGATTTTTTAAGCACAAAAATAGTTAATTATTCCATAGAATCCATCCATCCATTATCCAGCCCTCTATATCCTAATTACAGGGTCACGGGGCTCTGCTGGAGCCAATCCCAGCCAACACAGGGCACAAGGCAGGAAACAAACCCTGTGCAGGGCGCCAGCCCACTGCAGTATATCATAGAATGCATAGTGTAATAGTAAACTAAATGTAAAAACATTGAATAACACTGAGAAAACCTTGAACAGAGAAAACTAACATTGCAAGAGCTCATGCTATAGCCTTACGAACCACTCGCTGTAAACACTTTTTTTCAATGAGTTTTAAGCACAAGGAAAAAAATTAACATTTGAAAAATCCATAATTTATACAAAAATTAACCATAAACAACCAAGAAAAGTAACATTGCAGGAATTCACGTTATAGCCTTATGAACCGCTCGCTGTAAACACTTTTTTTATAATGAGTTTTAAGCACAGGGAAAAAAATGAACATTTGAAAAATCCATAATTTATACAAAAACTAACCATAAACAACCAAGAAAACTAACCTTGCATGAGTCGAGTTCTGGCATGAAGGAAGTGAGGAGGAACTGGGTGGAGAGGAGATTACAGTTTTAAGGTAAAGTCCCTCTGTGCGATGCACGTCTGACCGAAAACAATGTACTGTACAGGGAGAGACTGAACACGTGCGTAAATCACTGGCGCGTACGAACCAGAAGGGAAGCGAAATAGAGCACAAAGAGTTCACAGCGAATGCACAGGGAGAGACTGAATAGGTGCTGAAATCATCGCCGTGTACGAACCGGAAGGGAAACTGGCTTGTTCGTCACCCGAGTGTGTGGTTGTGAACAGATGCAAAAGTTTGGTGAACTTTTGGTCGTAACCCGATTCCGAGATGTTCGTGACCCGAGGTTCCACTGTATGTAGAAGAAAAAACTGAATTACTAGACAAGGGGGTGTGGTAAATTGAGGTGTGCAGCTGGTGGGAGAAATTTAAATAAATATTTACCACTCTTGCGTCTTTTTGTGGGGGCATGGTAGAATGGCAAGAGCGATTCCTGTGCATGATGTGGGAGTGAACAGCCCTGCACTCAGTGCACATGTGCAGGATCGCTCGCGACCCTAATTGGTGCCAGGAACTACTGATTGCCACAAGTGCTAGAGGAAAAAAAGAGCAGATCAGAGGAAAGGAGATAATAGACTGGCCAGTGAGAGAGACAAAGGAATTTGAATAAAGAGAGAGTACTGAAAGAGAGACAGGAGACCTAGAGGCCATGTAGGAGAATAGAGGCAGGTGGTTGGACTTGGATTATTTATTTATTGACTGTTTGAGGCACTGCACTATGGACACTGATTCTTTGGTTTGTTTTTAATAAAAATGCACCTACCCCTTGCTGTGTGTGTGTTTTGTCTTCATCTGCCTGGCTCATCCGGTTACATTATCGATGGTATCGGGTTCAGGAAACTCCCAAAATGAAAGTGGGAGTGTGGAGCCGCCCTGCACCATCACAGGGGGGAATGTGCAAAGTTCACACAGTGAGTAGGCACAGGATTAAAACCAATATGTTGGGTCTGTGAGGCAGCATCACTAACCTCTGCACCATGATAAAAACCAGACAGATAACTTAATGTCTTGTTTAATTTTTTTTTTGTTGTTGCCTTTAAAAATCTTGATAACTAAAGCATTATTCAATCCGAGGCTTTTTGTACTTCTCTAGTTTTATTATCACATGAGCATCCCACAGGGCCTGATTTTTTTGTGCTCAGAACAGTGTGATACAAATCCCACTTTGGTGCTGAATCTGTCAGTTTTTGTTAAAGACAGCTGAGAGGGGAATATTTTAAACTCTGTTAAGAACAATGCAAATTGTTATTTTGACTTACAGTTTAAACTAATGAGCTTCTTTGCTTTGATGCATTTTTTGAACTTCTACAAACTTTCATTCAACACTTTCTTTGCATGCTCTCTTACTCTATGGACTCCCCTGAAGTATGGTAATGCAGTATGCAGATTTGCAATTGACTCTGCTTGTTAAACTTTATTGGAATTACAACCTTATATCCCTTTAGGGAAACAAGGTTGTCACAGAACAAACTGCAGTTGGCTTGGTCGCCAGACAGGGAGAACATGAAATTCTGAGTTATTCCAGACTGTAATGACCCAGTTGCATGTCTAATTATAGAATCTGCAAGTCTCCAGTAAAGCTGTAAGTAATGTTCCCTTTTCAGATCTAGCAGCTGTGTATTTTGTTAAAAATTCCCTAACTGGCAGAGTCAGAGGTCCTTTTAGATCTGTACTGAGACCCATACAATTTGGCAAAGGTTTCATTAATTGCTTTGAGGTCCAAAGCATAAGTACCATCTGTTTTCTAATAGAGAAAATATGTTTCTCAGACTCTTCATTATGTTGCCGCCAGCCTGCTTATTATTGTCCCCAACTCCATAATCCAGTGGTGAAAACGAACAAATACGTACAGTATGCTCAGTTTTCTAAATCAGTTAACATTTGCTTCAATGCAGCATTCATAAAATTTGCATGATCGTAGACACTTTGAAGTAAGCTAAAGTGTGCAGCCAGTACAGCAAGCTGAACATACCAAATGTGATCATTATTTTGTCATCTTCTTAGTCATTACAGAGGTTGGGACTACACCAGTACATGGCATTATAAGGTCTTCCAAAAACTAAGAAACACATCAAATATGCAATGAAATGTGTCCTGAAACATATTCTTCTATAACATAATGGAAAATAATTTTAAAATCAGTTTGATGAAGTCTGTACATTTCATAATTTGTGTGCCTGTTTAGAAGATGATACAACTATAGCTTTATAAAGTTTTCAGTAATTCTTAGTGTGGTCTGCTTATAACTGTTTTCTTTTTTAACCTTATTTACTATTTAAAAATTAATTTCAATCCCTATTTAAGCAAGCAAGCATAGTGTGTAGCAGTGTTATATCACAAATCCACCATCCTGGGTTTGAGTCTCATGCCCAGTAATTGTGTGGATGGAGCTAGCATGTTCTCCTTGTTTCTGGGTGGGTATCCATCCAACTAGTCCACTCCTCTGAAATTCCCCAGGCGTACATGTTAAATTAATTGGTATTTCCAATTTGGTCCTGTGTGGGCTGGTGAATAAGTGGCCTCTGTGATGGACTATCTGTCCTGTCTACGATCGGTTCCTGACTTGTGCCCAGTGGTGCTAGGGTAGGCTCCAACCAATTCATGACCCTGAATTAGACTTAGTACGTCTGAGAAGATTATGCTGTGCAATTTCAGATTCCTACTCTGTGCTATCAAGATGCATGAATATTATTGCTATTTGTTTCTGGAAACATTCACAGCCAGTTTAACTCAGGTGAATGTGTTGTTTTTCACCAGATATTAAATCATTTTTGTTTTTATTTGACTTGTGTAACCCAATTAGATGATGTCAATATGTCCATCTACTGGTTTTGTTTAATTCAACTGCCAAGCACTACAACCTCTCCCAGCTGAACTTGGGTGCAAGGCAGGTCCTAGACCTGGACTTTGTGCCCATCTTTAGAAGGATACTCATGTGAGTGGCCAGAGGTGCAAATGAATCTCATCTGCAGGGCTTTGGGATATGGAAATGTTGCCAGAATACTAGGAAAAAAATGCATAGACTTCAGAAGAATGTGAAAACTGCACATAAACACTGACCAGGCATAAATTCAAACTCAAGCTCATTCAGGTGTGAAGTGCTCTGTTTAAATTTTGTTGATATAAAAATGTAGAATTATTTTTTTTCTTTAGCCAATTAAAAAAGCAGGTTTCTGAGGCCATTTTCTTTACTTTGATGGCACAGCCAGGATCTTAGTGCTCAAAGTAGGAACCAAATAAAAGTGAACGTCAGGATACACACTGATATGCACGATTGGATTCAATTTAAGGAGAACACAAGGCCATTGAAGTGGGATGAAGCAGTGATGATAGCATCCCTATTCTCACCCTTCTCTAGACACATGCATTATATATGTATATATATATATTGTAAAAGAGAAATCAGACAACAGCATAAAGGTTTGGGGTTTCCGGCCCCGTATACTGAAATATGATCCACAATAAAAAATTATACAGGTCAAAGTACATGAAAACAATATTCCGTATGCTTGACGACCAAAGATGGCGTCGGCGGACATTTATGTAGGAAGGGCTAGAAGTGGAGGAATGCTGGGTAGGAGCCGTGGTGGAAAATGGGATTGATGACGTCATGAGTAATGGACAGAGGAAGGGCGGAAGTAGCGTACTGCAGGAAGCTGTAGGAGGGAGGCTCATGGCGGCGGTGCGTCTTTTCTTCTGTAAGAAACAAAAGGAGAAAGGTTAGTACCCCGTCACTCCCTGCTGGCGTATGTCTTCCCGAACGTATTAAGGTCCGTCCGCGGCCCCCTACTCGCGCGTGCGTGACTATATATATATATATATATATAAATATTATATATAAACGTCTACACGTGGAAGTCTGTTTGTCTGTCTGGCCTGTATGGGCTCCACCTCCGAGAAAACAGAAAACTCGCTTAGCCACTAATAACACAAGCAAGGCCAGCATGTCAGCAAAACAAAACCTCTGAAGAAAGACAAAGTCGCTGTTCCATTATTTCACTGAGTAATAATTTCCATTTGTTTGCACTAATGCGATCTTCAATGACATTTTTTTGAGACTTTCGAATTTTAGTACTTTCATTATCTCTAACCTGCTCTGCATGTGTATCACACCATCATTTTTGAATTCTTAACGATGTTCTACTTTGTCATCTACTGTTTGTCTTTTATTTCCGGTCCCTGGCGTGGTTAAATATCTTGGCACAAAGTCTTGTCTTGCGGGAGACGGGAAAGTATCTCTTTGAAAAAGTCACGTCTCGTCCCAGGCTAAAAAGTCTCACCATGATTTTTTTATTATAATAGAGAGAAAAAGCTTTCCTTGTGTTCACATGAGTTTGATGCCACAGCCAAAGAGTATATTCAGACCATAGAGTAAGTGACAATGCAAAATTATACTTAATGTATCCTGAGCACTATAAATATCATATTTTATATCACCTTGCAGAGTGCTTTTAAGCGAGCACAGAATTTGCATTAGTGATGTCATTTGGGAGAAGTTAGGTGAAATTTAGTAGCACAAGAAAGAAGGGATTCGGCTTGAGGATCCTGAGTATTTATCTAAAGGTGGGCATTGAGCAGCTATCAACAGTCCATGAATGCAGAGCCAAATTATCATTTATTGCTTAGCATGCTAAAGTTTACATGATTAATTGAGAGTTCCCTTTTGACTTTTGTTCTTGGTGTTCA
This sequence comes from Polypterus bichir lapradei, assembly GCA_026402145.1. Taxonomy (NCBI): domain Eukaryota; kingdom Metazoa; phylum Chordata; class Cladistia; order Polypteriformes; family Polypteridae; genus Polypterus; species Polypterus bichir. Next base: position 61,826,676 of record JANRMT010062790.1, on the reverse strand, counting down.
CAGGAGTAAAAGCAGTTGCCCGTTGTCTTAAATTTGTCTCAAAATACAGAAACAGATGTCAGCTGTTCTTACTAACAAACGTTATGAGAAGTTGATTTTTGGAGTTAATGAAAGATGTGGTTGCAAATTTTGTTTCTGTTAAATAAAATTGTTTTTGTGTGGAATATTATTGCCTTATTAAACCTGTACTGTGGCATTAAGAGGGTCACTTTATAGAACTTTATTATGACTAAAACAAACTCTAAGTCACCAAGAAATTCTATACTGAAGCTTAGTATGGTAAAGTGATTGAACTATTTTCTGGGATTATTTGAAGCAGAGGAGTGTTGTGTCATTTCCTTCGTAGATAGGCTCAATAATAGTTATTCTGCCTCCATAAGAAAAAAGGACTATTTTTATTTGACAGTAACCTTGAGATAGTGTTGCATTGTGCAAAGCACTGTATGTTGTCATGACAACCGTCTCTGCCTTATTTGCTCTGGCTTATTTAGGTTTGTAATCGTCTTTCTCTCTGAAATGCTCTTAAGAGTGACCATAGATTTTCCACTTTTACAACAAACTATATATATGCCATTTGGCCACATCAGAATAATTGCTGGTTATGTTCACATTCCATTTCACCAGCAATATCTACATGTGGGCTTGTAACATGTAAAACCTGAGGAGCTGGTGGAGCACAAATCAGAAAGTATCCTGCAATTGAAAGCCACTAAACTAGATTACCTACCGTTTGTTGAACTTATACTTTATTATAATCATAGCATCACCTTATTGTGGGTTGAATAATGAAACTACTATGTATCTTCCATCCCGTGCTCATTCATTGGTGGGAGATCTCAGACTGATGCGTTGTTTATGAAGATTTCTGGATAAAATGGGCAGTGTGCCATGGCAGAATGGGTGACAGCTGCTAGTAGTTACTGTACCTCAGTAACAGTTGTGTTCCTTATTGCCTGATGACGACGTTGGTTTCTCCAAGGACCAGGCAATAACATTCTTCTTCTTCTTCTTCCTCTTCATCTTTTCCCACTTCTGTGTTGGGTTGATGTGCTTGAACAGCCTTCTCCATACAGCTTGGTCCTGTACTTCCTCACCAGTCAAGCTCATTTCCTTAAGATCTTCTTTTACTTTATCCATCTATCTTTGCTTTCCCTTCCCCTGTACATTCATTCCCATCACTCTTTTCCCCACATATTCATTATCTCTCGTTATCACACACCATACCACTTCAACCTACTTTCCTGTACTTTCTTAGATATCTCTTCCACTTTTGTTGTACCTCTGATTGCCTCATTTCTTAATCTGTCCTTTTTTGTAACTCCACACATTCATCTCAACTTTCTCATTTCTTCCACATCTAACTTCTTCTCCTACACTCCCTTTATTGCCCATGTCTCAGCTCCATACATTATTACTCATCTGACCACTGACTTAAAAACTTTACCTTTAACCTTCACCTTAATTCTTCAATCACACAATATTAATGATGCCTTCTTCCAACTGATTATCCACTCTGCACTCTATGGACCATCTCTGCATCTAAGTTTCCATCTTGAGCTACCCCTGATCCTAGATATTTGAATTTAACTATTCTGTTTAATTGCTCTCCCTCCTGGCTAACATCTGAATCCTGATTATCATTATCTTCTTCCTATTTATTTTCAATCCTCTATCTTCCAAAGCTCTTCTCCATTATTCCAACTTTCTCTTTTTCACTTCCTCTTTTCTGGTGCTGCACAACACATTGTCATCAGCAAAAACCCTGCACCGGGAGGTTGGTGTTTTATCCCATGACTCAGCACATCCATAACCAGACCAAAGAGATAAGGACTTAAAGAGGATCCCTGGTGCAGACCTACTCTAACTGGGATCTTGTCTATTACCCCATACACATCCTGGACAATCCTCACATACTTTTCTGTTACTCTTTTCTCTGTCATGCACCTCCAGACCTCCTGATGCAGCACTCTATCTAGCCACCAGAGGTGCAAACCAGCCCAACTTGGTGTCGGCCCCAAGCCCAGATTAACAGAAAGGGTTTGAGTCTGGCAGGGCTTGTAGCTATAAAACTTAGCTAAATGATAGCATCAATCCAATTACCTCTGGACAGTAAAAATCTGAAAATTGATATTTGCATGGTGTCTTAACATTGACTAAAGTACACATAACAACATTTAAACAGTTAGGTCCATTAGTATTTGGACAGTGATACAATTTTCATAATTTTGGCTCTGTGCCTCACCACAATGGATTTGAAATGAAGCAATCAAGATGCAATTGAAGTGTAGACTTACAGTTTTAATTTAAGGGTTTAAATAAAACATTGTATGAGTTATTTAGAAAAACAGCAATTTTTATGCATGGTCCCCTCATTTTCAGGGGTTCAAAAGTACTTGGACAGACTAAAATAATTATAAATATAATGATAATTTTCAATACTTGGTTGAAAGTCCTTTCCAGTCAATAACTGCCTGAAGTCTGGAACCCATGGCCTTCTCCAAATTCTAAGTTTTCGCCCCTACTGTTGCTTTGCCAAGGCTTTCCTGCAACTGTCTTCAGGTGCTGCTTGCTGACTAGACTTTCTGCCTTCATTTTAGTCTTCAGCAAGTGAAATACATGTCCAGTTGGGTTGAGGTCAATTGATTGACTTGGCCATTGAAGAATATTCCAATTGTTTGCTTTGAAAAGCACTTGCTTTGCTTCCAGTGTTTGGCTCATTGTACATCTGTACTGTGAAACACTGTTCTATCAGTTTTACAGCATTTGTCTGAATCTGAACAGACAGTATAGACCTATACACTTCATCCCACTACTTCTGTCAGCAGTTTAGATCCTCAATAAACAATAGTGACCCCCATTTTACTGGCAGTCACGCATGCCCATGCCATAACACTGCCTCTGCCATGTTTCACAGATGATGTAGTATGTTACAGATCATGAGCCGTTCCTTCTCTTCTCCATGTTCTTCTTTATCAATCATTCTGGTACATATTGGTCTTAGTTTCATTTGTCCAAAGAAAACTTTTCCAAAACTGGACTGTTTTTTTTTTAAATATTTTCTGGCAAAGTCTAATCTGTCCATTTTATGCTTTAGGCTTACCAGTGGTTCGCACCTTGCAGTAAACCCTCTCTATATTTACTTTCATGAATTTTTTATTGTAGACTTTGGCAATGATAGGCTTTCCTCCTAGAGAATATTCTTGGTTTGGCGAAATGTTGTGAAAGGGGTTATACTCTACAAAGGAAAGAATTCTGCAATCATCCAGTACAGTTGTCTTCCATGGTTGTCCACATCTTCTAGTGTTGATCAGCTCTCCAGTGTGTTTCTTCTCTTTAAGAATGTACTAGATGTTTGATTTGACCACTCCTGGCATTTCTACAGGGTAGTCCAGATCTAATTATGCAGATCCAGATGATCTGGATGACTTTGATTTAAGCAGGGATGATTCCGGTTCGGCGCAAAGACGATTCTTCATGTCGTTAGTTCGGACACTTCTTGATGGTCCGGGATTGTTTGGGTGATTTTCTATGTAATAAACTTAATAAGCTTATCCAATTTTCATTACGCTATATTATATCTGGACCACCCTATACTATCTGTTTGATGGGTTTGTTTAATTTTCTCTGCCTAATAATGCCATGTTTTTTGGACCTCATATTGAAAGTTTACAGTGATAAGTTCCTAATGCAAATTCCACACTTGGAATCAACTGTAGACCTTCTACCTGCTTAATAGTTAATGACATAATGAGGGACCCACTGCCACCTGGTTTGAGAACATCTTGTCAGTAATGTATTAAAATAGCTATCATTCCTAAATGGCTCATATAATATTTTTTAAACCATTTGAATTAATGCCTTTCTTCAATCATGTAATGATTTCTTTGTTTCAGATCCATTGTGGTGGCATACAGAGCGAAAATTATCAAAATTGTGTAATACTTATGGACCTAACTGTACATAAACACTTGAGTACACTCTAAAAGCTGCTGATTAGTAATTGATAAACTTTACATTTCTTTTTACCCAACAGCCAATGACTGAAGATTGACACAATGTTGTAGTGAAATTCTTTGGGTTCTGCATTTTTTCCCTCAGTATGTTTCATCTCCAGAGATTAACATATTGATTAGCTATACTAACATGACCTCTAGGATTGTGTCAGAAAGTACATTCTCCAATCTATTAGAGCCCCATGTTTGTTAGTCCCCCTTTTTTGGCTGTTGCTGATGCTTCTTTTTACTGGAATAGTCAAGTGAACTAACCCTGACCCTAACCCTAACTCACCATGTTTTGTTAACTTGTGTTATTGAAAACTAAATGCTTCTCTAAAGCACTAATTAACTTTGTATTTTATAATATTAATAATTTTAAAATGTAGCTTTTCAGTGAGATCATTTTGGTGCTATTTTAACTTTACCTACATTACAAGTTTCATCAAACATATTTCCATTTTTTGGCATGTCCAATTTGGATAAATTTTTTTCTTCATTGTACAATGAGCAAAAAAAGACATGCAGAATCATATATCTGAACTGGGATTAAAACCTACATCTCTGCACATAGGCAACCTTCCTGAAGATCCCACATAATTCTATGTGCACCATGGGAGATGGTGTTACCTTTCTATGCTTCAGCAGCAGATAAAAGTGGATTGGTAATCCAGGTTGTTAGATCTAAATTGAGGTGGCATGTTTAGTTTCACTTTAGGGAGATGCCTTTTTTGAAAGCAAGACTAAAAGGTTATTGTAGAAACAAAATTGTATGTGATGAACTAACATGGCTAAAAAAAAGAATTATAGTAATCATTACTCCAGTTCTTAGTTTTGTGTTTTGTTTTCACAAATAATGTCATTGAACTTTTGCCATTAATGTAATGTTACAAATCTAGGTTATTGTTCATTTGTGAGCTCCAGTTGATTGAATAGAAGTCCCATATAAATGGGTTTGAACAGTTAATAATAAAGATCAGAGCTAAAAAGAAACACTGCATCATTTTTGAGACCCATTTTGTAAACATCCCCTTTAATAAAAACATAAGTATCTGTGTGTCCATCCATTTGCTATGCCCCTGTCATTCCAACACATGGAGCATCACAGACATTGTAGAAATAAACTTAATTGAATTTCTCATTCCAGCAGTTGGAGTCTGCATTTTTACTGTCTGTATGTTTTCTCTTAAGACATTAACATATTGATTATCTACACTAACATAGCCTTTAGGAATGTGTAGAAAAGTTCATCCTTCACATCACAAACATTAATACTACTTTTACAAGTCCCATACCAGCTGGCATATAATAGAGACATATTAATTGCATTTGTCATTCCAACAAATGGCACATAACAACCTTTTGTAGTATTGCATTTTATTATTGCAAACATTTTTGATGTGCCATTTGTTGGAATGACACATACAATGCAATTTATTATTTCATGCATTATAAAATACATTTTAATAGATGGTGCACTGCAGTAATTAATGCTGAGGTCTAAATTGATTACTCAGATTTCAACCCATCTTAGATAGGTAGCCAGCTAATATTTAAAATGTTTTAAAAGGTACAAAAAAAAGCTGTCATTCTAAATACATTATCATTATTTCTTATAATTTCGAATGCTCCCTCAAGCCAACTTAGGCATGTTTAAAAGTGATATTCTGAGATGGAGCCATTGAACCATAAACATAGCTTTTGAATTTCTTAAATCCTAGACTTCTGTGATTACAGTGCATAAAACACTGTAAGCCATGCCATAGTTCAGGTTTAAACCTAATTTATAGAGTCATGTCTTGTCTTATCAAATTAAATTCACTACTTCAGATGGATGGCTCTTTACATACAAGTATTACATTACGTTTTCATAAATTAAGATTTAAACCAGTATGGTGCAATATGGACTGGTATTCTGCACACAGCTGGTATTCTGCTTCCCTCTCCCATGGATGCTCAGATAAACTGCAGCGGTCAATAGCAATCAACCATTTTTATCCACAAAACCAATCTTATAATTGCAGATGCCACACAGTTAAACTGGGAAAATGTAAAAGTTCCAGTCCATCTAACAACATTTCTTTGGACGAGAGAAAATGCACACAAGCATCTCAATCTCAGTTTCAGGGAGGTAGCAAGTATGTATTATCCATCCTAACTACAGGGTCACGGGGGTCTGCTGGAGCCAATCCCAACCAACACAGGGCTCAAGGCAGAAAACAAACCCTGGGCAGGATGCCAGCTCACCGCAGGGCACACACACACCCCCCCACCAGGGACAATTTAGGATCGCCAATGCACCTAACCTGCATGTCTTTGGACTGTGGGAGGAAACTGGAGTACCCAGAGGAAACCCATGCAGACACGGGAGAACATACAAACTCCATACAGGGAGGACCTGGGAAGTGAACCCAGGTCTCCTAACTGCAAAGCAGCAGCGCTGCCACTGCACCACCATGCCACCTTTCTGTATTATCATGTTCCTGAAATTATAGATTTGGATAAAACCAAGCACTCATCATTGTCTTTGATATATGTCGGTGCCTTACTTCTTCATAGCTTCAAAAAAAAGAACAGAGATATGTAACATAAAATTCAACTGAGTGGCTATGTAAGTTATTAAAGAGAGTTGGTCACTTCAGGAGTACAGTAATTTGTTGTACTTTTGATAGGTAAATTGTTTCTTGTCCTAGTGTGTGGATATAAACACAGGAAACTTCAGTTTCTGTATTACATCTTGCCTGAAGAAGGTGCCTGAGTTGCCTCGAAAGCTTGCATATTGTAATCTTTTTAGTTAGCCAATAAAAGGTGTCATTTTGCTTGGCTTTTCTCTACATTCATAATGGCTAACACTGTACAACACCCTAGTACTACAATCAAATATACAAAAATCTGGGACACAAACGAATTTCTTAAAGGTTGAGTAACCTTTTTGCTGCTTTTGTAATAGTCTTTCTGGTAAGAAAATAAACATTGGCTATGTTTAAACAAGCAGTAGATAAATTTAAATGAACCCAAGTCAGTGAAGGATATAAAAATGCATACATTCTTCTGGGTTTACAAATTGCCTGTATTTAGTCAACTTTGTAAATAAACACACTATTCATCTGCACATCCTTATTCATAATGCTTTTATTCCTATTCAGAACAATGGGTAGCCTGCACACGTCTCATCAGCAATGTATACCATAGACATAATGCAAGTCCATTACAATATATAGCATTAAATATTAAGACCAAGGGAATAGTGGTTTACAAAACCCAAAAGCATTTGTCATATGCTTGTTCAATGTAAAAGGCAACATTTTTTATAGCACCTTCCATACTGCTGGAAGAGTAGTAAGCATTGCAGTCTCATTCATCCAGAGTCTTTGTTTCCAGTGCTGACTTTTTTGACATTCTACTCAGGTTCATCTTTAGGTTTCTACTGATACCCCAAATTTTTTCTCTTCCACGTTTCAAAGATGAAGCGTTTTGGTTGACAGGTAACTCTAAGCTGGCTCAGCTGGCTCATGGTTCCTGCCTTGAGCCCAGTGCTGTAAGTATGAGTTATAGAACCTGGGAAGTTTAGTTTCAAAAATGTTTATATCACTGTGTGCAAAATAACACAGAATACTAAAATACATTTAAAAACACAATGTTATATAAAATATTGAGGAATGAAGATCTTGCAAAGGTCCTGACATCATGTCAAAATATAAAACAATCAACTATAAGAAAGGTAACAGTTAAACATGAAAGGTACAAAGAGAATTGAAAAATGTACTGTATATATAAATATTTAAAATATAACTGTGAAAATATGAGGTCTCAGCATTGAATTATTCATTCAGACTCCATAGATGTACATTGTAGGCCAACAAGTTGACGTCATTCAGTTTTCCCAAGTAGCTTTACGGAATTAAGTGCTGGTGTCTTGTGCTGTGAATTATAATACAGAGGATGGAAATGTGCAATTACAGTATAATACTTACATTTTTTTCCAATAATGAACAATATGTATTCCTCTTTTCTTTATAATAAAGTAACTGAAACCTTAATCAAAGTCCTTAAAACACAAAAAATTGCCTCATCCAAAGAAAAAAACAATACAGTTGTCAAGAAGAGTCAACACCAAAAACAATTGCCACCACTTTGAGAAAAACTTTCCTCAGCAGTTAGTTAAAGGAATGGACTTATCCTGTAGCTCCACTTTGTCTGCAGTCTTCACTCGAAGAACGTTCTTTACTGTTGGTGAAGTCCCCCACCTACCCAAAAGAAGATAAGGGGGGAAAAGATGAATAAGTATTAGCACACTAAATTACTTAATGTCTTCAGGTGGTCCTCTATTAACCAAAGATTAAAATCCCTGCTGTTTTTTTAGCTTGACAAATTCAAGGTATCAGAATTATCTGACTTTAGAATAACCAACCAGCAGCAGATCTGTTTTAGTGCGATCTGTACAGGGAGCAGTAATCTTTAATGAAAGCAAATGTAGCTAAAATTACACAAATATTCCGGTACAATTTTGTGTCAATATGTGCATTATGTAGAACATTGACACTTATGCTTGAAAACTGAAACTTTTTTGTTAAAACTCATTTTTTAAGTAATCATTTTAACTTAGAAATACTTCACTCTTTGTCAGATGAAATACTGAAGATTTTGAGTTATGCTTTATATTACAAAAATCATTTTTTCAATTTAGTTTATGGCTTCCAAGATATATAAATATACATTACTGCCATCTATTGGAAAAACCTCTCATCTCTTCAATAGGTTTCACAAGAAACAGAATATTTTATACTATTGGTGAAGATTTTTTAGCCTATACTCCACTAAAATATATATATAGCCCATAATCCCTGTTTATTTTATTCTTCAGACACAGTTTTGTGTTTCTAGCCACAGGTTTGAAATTTGGCGTGCAGGTACTTCTCACCATAAACCAGGTTTTTGACATTATAATTTGCTTTGGGAAGTGGTAGGGATGACTTAGCTTCGGAAAATACTACAATGTGGTCGATCAACAGGGAAACAGCTTCACGCAGTTTGTGTGAAGTTTGTGATGCTTACATTCATTCCTTTCAGTCAAGAAATCTGGGTTTAATTCCACTACTTTACATTTAACTTTTTTCATTAATTAAGCATGTCCATCACTATTTATGTAACAGTCTCAAGTCATCCTGGGACATAATAATACTTAGATATTAAATACAACATCTGTAAAGGTAATAAGGTTTTAATAAGTAAAAATACTTTTTACCTTTATACCTTTCAACTTTATCACCCAGGCAATGCTTTGTATATGAAGAAAGAAATGCTTTATAGTGAAAATGCTTTATATATATATATATATATATATATATATATGAGAAAGTTGAAAGGTAAAAAGTAGGAAGTATGTATATACTTATATATTAGATCAATCTCTATATGTCAAAATGCTGCCAATAAGGAATAACAGAAACCACCATGCCCATTTTGGTCAATGACAAAGTAATGTTTCATGGGGTGAAAAAAGGAATGTACAAAGGCTGCGATTGATGCTTTCTGACAACTCATGGGAGGGACAGAGGGAGTGAGAGGGGCAGGAGGTATGGAGGAAGGTGAGGAGGTGGGGATCTGTACGTGTGTTTTAAATAATAAAGGAAAAGTAAATTGCTTTGGAATTGAGGTCCCCCAACAAAGACAACTTATAAAATAAATGCACCTGACAAGCATATGCTTCTTTTATAAAACATGTACAAATAATGACAATAATGGTAAAGCAATGATTAAGCGGAACTGAAACGCAAAGCTAAGATGGTCGCGCTATGCCTACCTGTAAATCCCAACCCTTCTATTCAAACCGATGTACAGTATATATCTGAACTGAGCTATATGTCCAAAAGCTAGTATGTGAACCAATATACAAATCTAAATGAATGTATCTGAATGGATATACTGTATATTGTCTAGCTTGGGTCGTAGAGTTCCACAGAAGACAGAGAGTTGGGACCAGGTTTCCAAGCGCACATCAGCTTAAAAGAACACAAAGTTTTCTTTGTTGAGCAGGTTCAATGGCTCCGAAGCAGCAGCTGGGGCAGAAACAGTTACGGGGTGAGAAGAATGAAGATTGAGCATATGGGCTGTTCGGGGTTCGGTCTTTTAAATGTTCTAAACAATGTGTGAGAAGCATGTTACATGGTAAGAGAGCATAGCCGCAGCCATTCCCGCAGAAGGCCAGTTAAGTGTGTGTTTGTTTCCCATTGAAACACTGTTTAGGAAGAGGTTTTTGAGGGGCAGATGTGTTTCTTTGCTATCGGTTTACTGTCTAACAGAGAGACAGCTCGCAGCTGATGGTGATTGTCGGGACACTGATCACAATATATCTAAACAAATTTATTTAAACAATATAAATAAATCAACCATTGTATATATCTCAACCAGTGTATATAACTGAATGGTTGTATCTCAATCAGTGTATCTTATATATAAACGTCTACAAGTGAAAGTCTGTGTGGAGTCAGGGTAAGGGGTCCACCTCTGAGGAAACAAAACACTCACTTAGCCACTAATACACAAGTGAGGTGTGTATTAAGACAAAGTCCCTTAGCTGCTAACATTGGCAAAACAGTATCTCTTTTACTTTTCCTCCCACTGCTAATGCACAAGCAATGCAAAACGAATCCTCCTGGGAGAGAGACACATAGAGTAGTTCCTTTTGATTACCTGACATCTCTACATTTCAATTTTTTTTCTGACAATTTAAGTCTTACACAGCTAGTATATTATATATTCATACCAATTTATCCGGACCAATGTATATATCAGAACGGACCTATACAAACCAATGTATTTATTTCTGAACAGATGTATCTCAACCAATGTGTATATTTGAATGGATGTATTCAAACCAATGTAACTGAACCAATATATATATTTTGAATATATATCACTTGTGATCTGACACATGAATACCCAAATGTGTATCTACAATCTTTTAATGTTTGTAAATTAAACAGTCATCCATTGCCTGAACCATTTAAACAAGTCAGGGTCACATGAACCTGGAATGGCAGTTAATCCAATAACAGTCTAACAGGCATGCATACAAACACAGTATTTTAGTGTATTTATATATAATTAAAAGCATGTCTTTGGGATGTACAGGAATCCCAGATTAAACCCATGAAACTGGCCAGAAGGTGCAGCTTCCTGACAGAAGGTGCAGTACACTCTCTATTTCAAGCTTGGCACCTAAGCCCTGGAGTTTAGCTACCAGATGTGTTCCATTTCACAGTTTTCCTAGTAAAAATAGTTCTCATTTAAACAGCACTTTAAAATACTTTGACACAAAAAACATTTTGTGGAAAAAACATTGCAGTAATGTAGGAGGCAAAATTGCTCCGTTAGTTATTAATCCTTAGTCAGTTGTCTGGGAATTTATATTTTACATTTGTTCTCAGTGTAAAGCCCTTTAATGTGTTGTACTCCCTCGTTCCCCTAACCCTTTAAAATGTGCAGCACTCCCTCGCTCCCCTAAACACAACTGGGTAAAAGCTCCCCCACTTGTACATTATTGCTCTATCAAGCCTCCATTACCTTGGCAAAGGGGGACTGCTGTTATGACTTTGCTCCTCCATGCATGACTATGCAATCCATTCTCCTCCCCTACATGGTGGAACCTACTGTACCTTGTAAATACCCATTCACCCATAAGCCTGTGATAGCAGCAATCATTTAAGGAAGCTGAAAAATGGATTTATAAAATCTGTTGAAGCCTGTTTTTTGCTCAAGTTACATTTATTGCCCACAGCAGCATATTTAACAAAAACAGAAAAGAAAGTATACTGCACATATCAGTGAGATAAAATAACAAAAGACTGAATATGTATTTTATTAAAGCTTTCTCAATTAATCAGTTAAGTTTTAAGCATGGAACCACTTAAAACAGCTCAGCCATGGTTTTTTTTTTTTTTTTGTTTTTATACTCAGTCAGTGAATATATTGCAGAATTACTTACTATGGTAGTATTTCTTTTGGAATAATCCATGTACAGTATTAAATACCTTAATTATGAGCTCCTCTGTCCAAATATGCGTTCTTAAAAGAGTTTTGGATCACCTTTTTAGCCAAATAGTAATTTTTCGATGTGTAATTAATTGGCAGTTCCAATTAGGTGACAGCATATTGTGAAAAACTATTTTTTAGTTTGTTTTACTGTTTGCATATTGGCTGTATATACCAGGTGGAGAGCTTAATGTTATAAGAGCGTAATGCGTTTAGAGAAGAAGGAGCTATTTGGCAGTTCATCCAGGCTCACACACTAATTACATGCCTTGTCCTGATTCCTTTCCACTCTGCTAAGTGTAGCAGCAATAAGGAAGAATAACCCCACAGTCAGTTTCTCAGACAAACACAAAACCACACAAACAAAAAGAACATGTATTCTCTAAGGGTGACTTGGACTGCGTGTCCAATCTCTGCCATAAAGTCTCTTATAGTGCATCCCAGGAGTAAATTCCAATTGTTCTGTATGAACACGTTTCACTGTTTTATTGTCATTATTCTAGTATTTCTCAACTCCATTCCACTACTCCTTTTTTACATGACAATTGGCCAAACAAAGATTTTGTAGATCTGTCAGTCTAAAGAATGTGTAAATCACTCTGACCAGCTTAATTTGGGATGAAAGTTGCTCTATAGCATTGTTTATTAGCTAATGCATAAAGAACCTTCACTAAACTAACTGCTAATTTATGCCTGATTGTTTAATTCTTTGTATTTTATCACAACTCCATTTTAATACGTGCTATACGTAACGTGGTTGAGCTTTATGTCAAAGTTCCTATTATCAATCAATGTGCATTTGCATAATTGCCTTGTTTTGGAGAGTTATTTAAATGTATTAGTGTAATATAGTACTATTAAAGTAGTCCATTCACATCGCTAGAAATGAGAACACGTTCTGTTTCTCTCCATCTATACATTTTACGAGCCTTCTTTTCCAACTTTAGGGTTATGGTGAACCACAACCTAACTCTGCAACATCAGACTCAGCACTGTGGAAAACGGAACTTTGATTATCACAAGGCATGTTCAGAGACTCATTATACTTGTAAATATAAACCTTGCACAGTCAGCTTCCTGAGTTGAAATCCTACACCCAATTGTTGACTGTGTGGCATTTGTACGCCTTCTCAGTATCTGTGATTTTGTGATGTGTGAAGGCATGATGGGGCAATTGGATACACCAGCGCCCTTTCCAGGGTTGGCTCCTACTTTGTGCCAGTGATTCTAGGATAGGCAATGCCTCCCTGCAACCTTAAAGAGGATTAGTGAGGTTTAGAATGTTATGTTTGTGTTAAACGTTGGCAGTGAGGGCTGTCCTTAGTCAAAATTTAAGGTCTCACCTGAATGTTAGCTAACTTATAAGCACTTGAGGGTATTCTCTTTTCATCTTTTCTTACAATAAAATTCATTTGCTGATATTTCATATGTAGATGTTTGTAGTACCATCATCATGTAAATTAATATACAGTTCCTCCCTTTGTATTTTAATGTACTCACCTTTCCATGAGACTGGGTTCAAATCTCAGCCTGGACATGGCGTGCATGGACTTGCATGCTCTACCTGTGTCTATGTATGTTTTTCTCCTAACAGCCTACAGGTTACATGACTTGCTGACTGGTTGGAACTCTGTCTAGGGGTGGTTCCTGTCCTGTGCCCAATGAGCCTTTCATCTGATGTAGCTATAAATTATGGCCATGTAGTGTTAATTTGGGATTTTAATATCCACATACTATACAGTGCCTTGCACTAATATTGGTACCCATAATCAAAGCAAATGGGAATGTTTATTGTTCATCCTCTTGATCTTTCATTTAAAATATTAACAAAAATGTAACCTTTCATTTAAGTAAAATAATTCAATGGAACAAAAAAATTCTCATCATAAAACACATATTTTCTCAAGCATATGTATGCCACAATTATTGGCACCCCTAAAAAAAGAATATTTGCATTAATATTTTACATTTTTAAGTACATCTCAATGAGTAGGAATACTTAAATGATCAGCCCTGGCTTCCTGTTTCACTGGGAGGAAGAATGTTGGAATTGCCAAAGAATCTCTGTGGATCAAAGCTGGAGAATTGCTGATGTTAGTTTTGGTCAGAAAGTCTCCAAAATTACGATCTGATGCCACCTAGTAAGCACAAGCTGATTGGGAAGGTTGCCAGAAAAAATCCTCTGCTGTCATCAAACGACTTAATTGCATACAGTTTGCCAAATGTTACTTGAACTCCCAATGGGACCAAGTTTTATATATATATATATATATAATATTTGAAAAATTAAGTAAACCCTTAACAGTGCAATGGATTTTATGAAAAAATGATAACAGCAGGGTATTGTGTCCAGTAGACAACAAGTTTAACAGGGAAGCAATTGTGAACCACATAGCATAATGCTGAGAGGAGAACCAAACTCTCATTATTGGTCCTTAACCAGGTTTTCAAGAATGAAAAAAGAGTTAGAAAATGTACTCATGGTGTAACATTCAGGTGTGTTTGGAGAATTAGTTACTGGAACTTTTCTTTTCATTATCAAAGAGTCAGTTATCTCTTTTATGTTTATTAAATACTAGACATCCAGATTTGTTACGACACCCGTATGTATGCGCCACATGGTCGCCCTGCTGCGCGCTGCAGAGAGTTGATTCTAAAATAAAATAGAAATAAAAAGAGGAATAACCTTGGAGGTCAGTCAGCACCCCGAAAGCAGATAGTAGACGTCACAAAATATATGTGTACCAAATTTCAGGTCAATAGTTCAAATGGTTTGCAAGCTACAGGTGATTTAAAACCCTGGACAGACAAATGAACAGCCATGGTAGAATATTATATAAGAAGATTTTTGTTACAATGAGTCATATTTGAAAACAACAGTGAAAATAGAATACAATTACAAGTGTTAGAAGACTACATTAAATTCATGTGCTCTTTAACAGCACTTTACAATATCATACGTTTAAAAAAACATAGCCCATACAAGCTGGTGGTGGTTCAGTCCCTCTCATAGACAGCAAATTCCAATCCAAGTGATGTAAAATGCCATTTATTGATGTCCTGTTGAAAGCTGTTGTTTGTGGAGGGTCTGTGACTAAATGTAGTTCAAATTTCTTAAACAGAGCAATTTGGAAATAAGTGCCAAAGCAGAGAGTTAAAATCTTCAGCTTTGCCAACAAATTTTATTGCGAGAGAAATGTTGAAACATTATAATGCATAGATACTGTAATTCAGCTGTGAGGTTATATTTAGTGTAACGTAAATAGTGAGTGCATACTTTATTATTAAAAATGCAATACTGTCTACAGACAGTAAAATGTCTCTAGAATTCTTTGAGGCATCGTCTCTTGTAGGGCCTCCCTGACAATTAAAACATATCATTCGGTATGCATACTATATCAGTTTATCTCTTTATATCTGTTACTTATTATATAGATTAACAGAAAATAGTTAGGTACATGTCATTGCAAACACTGTGGCAAACGTTATTGTCACTTGATCCACAAAGCTTCTTAATTACATTGTGCCTTAAGTCGACAGTGCTGTGAATGTAAGAATTAAATAAGTAAATGGCTACAGTGTATGTGTTTACTAACTTGTATGGACACCACCTCAATGTATCAAAGTGTTTCTTTTTCTTTATTTCTTCCTAGTATGCTTAAGCTTGTGAAGATAGACAGAGAGAGAGATAGACAATGACTCAATAAACATCATTTAGACTTCTCCTTTCCAGAAATACCTTATATCCAGAGATGAGCACAGCATAATGAATCATTTAAAGGGTCTACTAACAAGTATACAAACAATACCTACCTGCAACAAAAAGATACAAAAAATTTCAATTAGTTCCATTTAAGAGAGATGGCCCATGAGAAGAAAAATTCAAATGCTGCACCTAACTAACCTCATCAGAACAAGCTGCTCTTAGTACTGTTCTTAAACTTGTCTCCCGTTGTCGTGATATACCAAAGGGTGAACTTGGATTAGAAACAAAAAAATCGCCTAAAGGTCGTATTCACACTGAACCAAAAAAAAGTGATCATAAAATAGAAGTGCTAAATCTTTAAAATGTAGTTTCATCCAGAAAACTGAGTGAATGTAAACCCATTCAAATTCCTTCAAAAACACCCATTAAGGTTTTTAAAGGTGTTTGCTGAAAAAATACCAAATTACTCAGTGTTTGACCTTTTCATTCTTAATTTAAGTTTAACCGAAGGAGCAAGAAACCTAAGCCCAGTAAATAAACTACAAAAAGAAAAAAAAATCTTATTTTTGACCAGCAAATAGAGCAGTTATTTACCGTTAAATATCTGCTTCTTAAGTGTTCATTTAGGTTGTGTTTAAAAGATTGGAAAATTAGTAGCCATCCACTAGACACAGTAGACATGATGAGGTTATGATCGATCATATCTCTATGATTAGTAAAAAAACATTATGATTTTATGGTGTAGCTAGTCCTGTTGCTCCAATTGAAGTTCTGCTCTGGTCACTCTTTCTGTGGAGTTTGTGTAGGTTTTCGTCAGGAACTTCATTTATTTCTTTAGCATCCCAAAGACATGCTGTTACATTAATTGACTGACTTTATAATGAATCTTAAGATGTGTGTCTCTCGTAGTGGGTTGGTTCCAGTACTGTCAGGCTGCACTCCAGCCCTCTAATTTTAACTTGTTTTAAGCAGATTTGATAATGAACAGGAATGGAGGGGTTAATAAAGCAGCAAACTTTAAAAATACATAGTTAAGATGCACAGTTTCCTTATACTTTGTTTAGTTTATTGATGGCTCTTAAATTGCTCAAATGGCTAGTGTTTTTAACATCTACTTGAAGCTGAGTGTTCCCTGCTGTGGTTGTGCATGCTTCAACCTGGATAGGTTCCAACTCATAATAACTGAACAATTTGACTTCATAAAATATATGGCTGTTTGGACCAATTAGGGCGGAGTACTGGCTCTGAGGCTAGGGATCTGTGCCAGCAATCAGAAGGTTGCCGGTTCGAATCCCATAAATGCCAGAAGTCACTCTACTCCGGTGGGCCCTTCAGCAAGGTCCTTAACCTGCACTTGCTTTGTCTGGCATATGACGTTAATCTGCATCCAGGCTTGCAAGAAAGTCCTCCAACTTAGTGGGAAAACTGGGGGATTGGTGGCAGGATTGGCACTCCAGACATTGTCAAAAATCTCAGACTATTCCAGTGTGGTGCTGCGGTGTCACCCACTGCACTTGGGTCCCAATCCAGGTGGTTCATCATGTGGTGGGTGCAACAACAAACTATTAATGCATGCTTCCAGCCTTGGACCCAGAGACAGCCTTAGGGGTGTGTGACCAATCCCACACAGGGCCAGTTACATCAAACGCTGTTACCGGTATCTGTAGACTGCATAAACTTGCGTGCAAATTTAATACACATAATATAAACATACACTGGATTTTCTCATTACAGTATTCAGCTAAATTTTTGCAAGATAACACATGGACTTTATCAAAATATAATGATACAGTCTATTAAAAGAGTGCAATTCATAATTCATGACAATACCACAATAGTGTGAGATGCGATGCAGTGTCATGTGGAAATTAACAGAGTCTCGATATGCAGGATGTCATAGTCATAACGCCAGTTATCATCAGCTATACATGTTTTTGTGCATTAATATTCGGACATGTGTATGGCCTACAAATAAAATGTGAGTTTCAGTGTTTTGACAGGAAATGTGAAATTAATGTAGAGATACCATCATGAAGTCTCTTACCGATTTCCAGGTTCAGAGATGAAATCCACTTTTCTTGTCTTCTGATTGGAAAAGTCGTTGATGACATCTTCATAATCTAATCTGGTTGCAATGTCTTTTTCTATACATAGGATCACCAGACCACGAAGCCTGTCTTGAGACATGGTTGATTTATACTGGAGAATATCACTTGATAAATCCGCTCGAATGGGACACACGGACCTCAAAAGCGGGGCCCCCTTAGGCGCGGGGCCTGGGGCGGTCACCCCACTTGCCACCCCCAAACGCTGCTCTTGCTTGGACTAAATAATAGACCCAGAAAAAGTTTTTGCATTTAATTATTTTACTAGCAGAAATCTTTTTATCAAGTATGGTATGAAACAAAGTTTTGCTCTCAGACACACTCACATGGACATACCAGTGGAGTACTACCTGAAAAACTGAAGTGGGCATTTAGAACTGCAGGTCAACAGTGAGCAGAGTTTCAGAGGATTTAGATAAATGACCAGCTGCTAAATGAAAGTATCAAGTTAATTTAGCTAATTATGTTTATTAAGCACCATATGCTACTGTTTCTTTCCAAAGAAATTATAAAGAAAAAAATCAAAAAGACTGCATTAAAATTTAAATTAAACTTTGAAACCGTAAAGTGTAATAATATTATATTTTAAAAGCTGCTTAATCCAATTCAGAGTTGTGGGTTAAAGCATATGTTACAGAAATTGTACTTTATTAGTTAATTAATAAATACATTAATACACTTAGCCTCATTTTCCATATTTTCAATAGTAAATAGTCACCTCACTTGATACTAAGCAATTAACAATATCACCATAAATCAGTCAGCATTAGCCATTAATGAATTCTTCAGTGAAATTCAAAAGTCAGTCAGTCTTCAGTTTTTATAGTACCTGTCATTAAAGAGTGTTATGAATGCAACATTAAATATACTGTAAAAGGAAATAAACCAGAAAGGTCATGCCATTTAGGTGTTGTTTATTTTAATTTTGCCTCTACTAGACTATAAACCGCTTTATCTTTTGAATGCAGAAGAGATATAAAAATGAAATCAAACTACTTTGAACTAGCTGTACCCCCCATCTAAGACAGGTTAAAATCTAAATAATTAATGTAGACTTCAGTGTTAATGTTTGCAGTTCACCATACAATGCATTATGCCTCTGTTATATGACATCTGTATGGGGTTCGTAAAAGCAGTGTTAATGTTCGTGATGCACCATCTATTGGAATGGCAGAGACATAGCAACTGGGAGGACACACAGGCAGACACATAGACATGCTTTTATTATGGTGGATGATAAAAAATACTACAACACTCTACTCTATTGAAGTTAAAATGATGTCTCAAATTTACTTTATTATGCATTCTAAATATCAGGTAGGGTAGGTCAACATTGTAATTTCCATTGCTGCCTGATAGTTCTGGGTTCCTGGATTCTGTTCTTTTACATTAAATAAATATATGTATGCAGGTTTTTTTATACATATAAAATAACTGAAGAAATAATAGAGGCAAAATTAATTCAATTGGTGACTCTCAAGTTGCCTAATGTAAGTGAGTGTACAGTACGAGTGAATATGTAAGTGTGTTCAGCAGTGGCTTGACAGTATCCATGATTGGTTCCTAAATTGTTCAAGATGCTCTGGGAACAGATTACAGCCATCAAGGAACCTAACTTGGAATGAATTGTTTGAGAAAATGCATAGATAATAAGATGGAGGGAAAGCAGACGGGGTAACAGCTTAGGAGTGTTAACAGTCAGCAAAGGTTTGAAAAGGAATGATCCTATTTTATTAAAATGGTATTTCTATGAATCACAATTTAAAATATGAGAACAATAGAGCATATAACATTACCTGCTTTGATGTTTTAAGAAAAAATTAATGCAATAACACATGGGTGACCACTTTCTGGCTATCAAGAAACAAATAAGAATTGACTTAAATGCAGAGGAACATTTTTGTGAATTGGGAAATGCCATAAATTAAATTCCACAAATATCAGAGCTAGAGTTCCTCTTCTTATTAATAACTTAGGAAGAAAAGTAGGCAACAGCCTAAAAGTGCAGAAGATACTTTGAGTCAGCAAAATTAAGAGATATGGAACTATACAAAATTTGGATATCCGTTCAGTGCAACTTAATATAATGTGGGTGGCACAGTGGCTGCTGCTTCATTAAACTAGTGTCTTGGGTTGAAATCCTGCACCCAGTAGCTATCTGCGTTGTATTCACATGTCTGAGTGGGTTTTCCACTAGGTGCTCTGATTTTTTTATTTTAAAACTTTCACATCATGCCTCAAACAACAAAAGATGTAGACAGAACAATAACCACAAATAAGATACAACAAATGGCCACAAACTGGGAACAAGTAACCTAGTTTATTTATGTCTAGGTTGTCAGGCACGCGCGAGTAGGTATGTTTGTATATATATATATTGTCAGGCACGCGCGAGTAGGGGGCCGCGGACGGACCTTAATACGTTCAGGAAGACATACGCCAGCAGGGAGTGGTGGGGTACTAACCTTTCTCCTTTTGTTTCTTACAGAAGAAAAGACGCACCGCCGCCATGAGTCTCACTCCTACAGCTTCCCGCACTATGCTACTTCCGCCCTTCCTCCGTCCACTACTCATGACGTCATCAATCCCATCTTGCACCACGGCTCCTTCCCAGCATTCCTCCACTTCCGGCCCCTCCTCCATAAATGTCCGCCGGCACCATCTTTGGGTGTCATGCACTAGGAATTTCATTTTTCATGTACATTGACCTGTCAAAAGTCTGGATCATATTGCAATATACGGGGCCGGAAACCCCAAACCTTTATGCTGTTGTTTGCTCTCTCTTTTACAATATATATATATATATATATATATATATATATATATATATATATATATACATACAGTGGTGCTTGAAAGTTTGTGAACCCTTTAGAATTTTCTATATTTCTGCATAAATATGATCTAAAACATCATCAGATTTTCAGTCAAGTCCTAAAAGTAGATAAAGAGAAACCAGGTAAACAAATGAGACAAATATATTAAACCAGTTAAATTAGACAAAAATATTATACTTGGTCATTTATTTATTAAGGAAAATGATCGAATATTACATATTTGTGAGTGACAAAAGGATGTGAACCTTTGCTTTCAGTATCTGGTGTGACCCCCCTGTGCAGCAATAACTGCAACTAAACGTTTCCTGACATTTTCCTTTAGAATTCTCTGATATGATTCAGAATTCATTGTTCCATCAATGAAGGCAAGCCATCTTGGCCCAGATGCAGCAAAACAGGCCCACACCATGATACAGCACCACCATGTTTCACAGATGAGATAAGGTTCTTATGCTGGAATTCAGTGTTTTCCTTTCTCCAAACATAACACTTTTCATTTAAACCAAAAAGTTCTATTTTGGTCTCATCTGTCCACAAAACATTCTTCCAATAGCCTTCTGGTTTGTCCACATGATTCTTTAGCAAACTGCAGACGAGCAGCTTTTTTTTTTTTGGAGAGCAGTGGCTTTCTCCTTGTAACCCTGCCATGCACCCCATTGTTGTTTAGTGTTCTCCTGATGGTGGACTCATGAACATGAACATTACCAACATGAGAGAGGCCTTCAGTTGCTTAGAAGTTACTCTGGGGTCCTTTGTGACCTTGCTGACTATTACACGCCTTGCTCTTGAAGTGATCTTTGTTGGTCGACCACTCCTGGGGAAGGTAACAATGGTCTTGAATTTCCTCCATTTGTACACAATCTGTCTGACTGTGGATTGGTGGAGTCCAAACTCTTCAGAGATGGTTTTGTAACCTTTTCCAGCCTGATGAGCATCAACAACTCTTTTTCTGAGGTCCTCAAAAATCTCCTTTATTCGTGTCATGATACACTTCCACAAAAATGTGTTGTGAAGAGCAAACTTTGATAGATCCCTGTTCTTTAAATAACACTCACACCTGATTGTTATCCCATTGATTGAAAACACCTGACTCGAATTTCACCTTCAAACTAACTGCTAATCCTAAAGGTTCACATACTTTTCCCACTCATAAATATGTAATATTCGATCATTTTCCTCAATAAATAAATGACCAATTATAATATTTTTGTCTCATTTGTTTAACTGGTTTCTCTTTGTCTACTTTTAGGACTTGAGTGAAAATCTGATGATGCTTTAGGTCATATTTATGCAGAAATATAGAAAATTTTAAAGGGTTCACAAACTTTCAAGCACCACTGTAGTTTATAATGTAACGCTTTCACGTCTTCATTCAGTTTTAAGTGTAAAGCCCTCACTGACTCACTCACTGACTCACTCATCACTAATTCTTCAACTTCCCGTGTAGGTAGAAGGCTGAAATTTGGCAGGCTCATTTCTTACAGCTTACTTACAAAAGTTAAGCAGGTTTCGTTTCGAAATTCTACGTGTAACGGTCATAATGGTCGACAACGTCCTCCATGTTGAACTTTCTTATTTATGGCCCCATCTTCACGAAATTTGTTAGGCGGCTTCCCTGCGCTAACTGAAATCGACGTACGTACTTATTTTAGTGGTATGACGCCACTGTCGGCCACCAGATTGAACTTTCCAACGTCACTAATTCTCCAACTTCCCGTGTAGGTAGAAGGCTGAAATTTGGCAGGCTCATTCCTTACAGCCTACTTACAAAAGTTAAGCAGGTTTCATTTCGAAATTCTACGCGTAACGGTCATAACGGTTGACAACATCCGCCATGTTGAACTTTCTTATTTATGGCCCCATCTTCACGAAATTTGGTAGACGGCTTCCCTGCGCTAACCGAAACCAATGTACGTACTTATTTCAGTGGTATGACGCCACTGTCAGCCACCATATTGAACTTTCCAATGGTCTTTGTTACTTATGGGCCCATCTTCAAGAAATTTGCTACGCGGGTTCCCAACGCTAACTGAATCCTACTTGCGTACATATATACGTCCATAGCCTGCAGCTCGGTCACCATGTGAGGCAGCTTTGGGTCCCCGATCCCAACGCCTCCCATGTTGATGGCTGCCTGCCTATATAGGGCCGTCCATCGCTCCAGTCTCTACATTCCATTCCTTGCTTCGCCACGGGATTCACGTCTCCCTGCTGATAACTACTTCCTTTTTATTTAATCCACAGCTTCTCCGTTGTTTTATTGTTCGTTTATTACGATTGTGGTTATTGTGTAGGTATTTTAGACTTGCTTTACATTGTTCAGGTACCCATTTCCTTTATTGTTCCAACCATACCCCTATTAACATGTCTATCGAGGTGATCACCATCGATCAAACAACTGTCACTTAGCGAGTGGTTTCCATGCCCGGAGATGGCACCTACCTTTTCCATTCTCTTTGTTACATATTGCACGGCCATATCAGGCTCACTCTTGATATCCGGAGGAACATTGTGTCTTATGTATTGAATGACAGGGACAGGTTCAAGGTGTGGACTGATGACGGTACAGGAGATAATTATACTACACAGGAGCACTATAATAATGAAATGCTTAAGCCCTTCACCTATGGTTCTGCATGTGAGTTGATGGCTGCCGCTGAATTGTTCGGTTATCGCTTTCAAGTGTACCGAAATGGCCAAATATTTTACACCTTTGGACAACCGCCAGTGCCTCTTAAACATCTTATATTCACAGGTGATGATTTCAGTAGTGGACACTTTGATGTTTATGAATGTTTAAACTCTCAAAAGCTGGATGTGAAGTTATCGATGAAACCGGTTGTATGCTTACAACACTTGACAGATGCCGAATGTCACTTCAACACAAGTCCTGCAAATACTGTCGTAATTGAAACAAACCATGAAACTCAAACTGATTGTGACAGCAGCAATCCAAGCTGTGAGATTTGAAACAAGATTACTGTTCACATGGCCAACTGTACGTTGCATGCTCAAGAGTAAGCTCAGCACACAGCTTGGTCATATTACAACCGGATGGTCGAAATGACAATGTGGTATACAAAGAGATCCATAACAAATAATATTGGTATATTTTCCTTCAGTTTAAAAAGGTTTAATTTTCTTCTTAATAACAATTTTAAGGCAGTACTTCGCCGCTGCGAAGCGCGGGTATTTTGCTAGTAAATTTATATATAGTGAAATTAACAGACTCGACACACTTAAAAAGTTTGGGGCAGCCACCCTTATAAGTTCCCTGTCTGCAAAAGGTCTTGAAAAGTAGCACAGATGTGCATTGGTTGGAGTCCGAAACTGAAATGACCTAGTTAAACCAAAGATGGGGGCTTTAAAGTCCTTGGAAGGAAGTGACATCATTTAGGTCAGAACCAGAACTGACGTCTTTCTTGAGGCCGGAACCGGAAGTGATGTCTTACTTGGTGCTGGAACAGGAAGAGACGTCTTTCTTGGTGCCAGACACGGAAGAAATGTCATTAAAGCTGAATCAGGCAGAATTTCCCATACTGTATTTGGTCTGCAGAAATAACAGAGGAAGGTTTACTGCACCCTGCTACCCCCTGACCTGGCGTGAAATTACCTTTATGAGGTCCATTCAGCTTCCTCCGAAGCGCACATGTATGACAATATTTATATATATATATATATATACTGTATCATTGCACTCACAGAGTTCCCATATTGAGGAACCCATTGACCATGCCATGAAACAGTGGCCCGGCACTGGTTTGTTCCATTCATTCTATGGGCGTAGCTGAAACATCTTTTTTGTTTCCAATTAATCTGTGCACATAGATCTGTACTGTATTTCTCCATAAGAAAAACAGAAATGCCTTGTAAATAATAAATCTTTCATTATTGTTAATACTTGACAGGTCTCATGTTATATATCCTAAGTAATAAGTAATGTACCCCAAACATGAAAATACTTGCATTTTTGTTTTAAAACATGGATCCTCCTGGATAGGGTTGTAACATCACGCATGCACAAAGCAGATTAAGCAGCAATCTTATTGTATGTACGTGTGAAACTTCTGCACATGGCTGTTACAACTCTGTGATATCAATCCAGGCTTGCAAAGCATCACTGAGTTGTGGCAAAATAATGTTCGCCACATAGAGAAAGTATTTGACAAACAAGGTCCCCTACAAATGCAGCATATTGGTCATTAAAAATGCTTTTGTTCAGTTTCACCAATCAACACTAGTGAGTATGTATGCAAAAGTGGGTCCTGCAATGGAGTGGAACCCATTCAAGGTTGGTTTGTGCCTTGCACCTAACATTACCTGTATAATCATCCGCCACCATTCCCCCCACAATCCTGAATTGCATGAAGCATCTTTTGAGAATGTAATGTATAAATTTTAAATTTTAATGCACTTTGATCTGGGAGGTCAGCAGCTAGTCCTACCAGACTTGTCACTGTTCACGAGCACGATTAATAAGGCTGATCGAATGCTGGGTTATATATGGGCTTGTGGGGGATACAAGTGAAAGGAGGTTATAATCCATTTATCAGGCCACATGTGAAATGTAACGTGCATTTTGTGCAGGGAAGGGCACAGCAGTATTTGAGAAAGTGCAGTAAAGGATTAGTAGACTTTTTCTTGCAATGCAGGAGTAGAGGAAAAGGTGAAGTAGTGGAATATTTTGTCCTAAGCAGAAATTTGAGCAGTGAGTTGACAGAACTGTTTAAATTATAAAGAGGTCAAGTAAGGCTGCTGTAAGCGATTACCTTGAAAAAAGTTATACAATAATGACAGTGGGCACCAAAGGCAAGCTGTTAAAGAGTAGATTTCACACAGTATTTCTTCACAGTAAAAGCTGTAGACAGATGGTACAGACTAGCCAACAGTATAGTTAAATGTAGCACTTTCAAATCTTGACTTTATTTTGGACATGTTAAGTGAATAAGACTTGACAAGTCATGTTGGGCTAAATGGCCTGTTCTTGTCAAAACATTCCTTATGTGCTCATAATGAGACCTGTAGTCGGTGTAAATGAATAAATGGACTGCCTTGAATACAATATACGTAACTTGACATTTTAGGATTATGGCATTTAGTGAGTTTTCTCCCCTAATCAATCTTAAAAATGGATGACAAATGTTCTTCAGAAAGAATCTGAGGTCACAGTAAAAGGTTGTTAAGCGTGATAATGAGAGGCACAGACAGGAGAAATAGTGTTGCAAGTAAAGAGCGATACTCTGTGTGAAGTACATCAGCAGAGCATTCAAAGTTGAGCGGAGTGAAACAGTGGTAGTCGTTTAAGATTTTAAAATTATCATCCAGCAAGAATGTGCTTGGTAATTATCTGTTTAACTAAATTTGCATTACTGTAGAATACTTAATGTGTAAAACATGCTGTTGGATTAACTAAGCATGTGGTAGAAATGTGGTGGTGGAACAGTGACAGATACATTCCTTTGTGCTTTTACTTGCTTTACCAATTTAACATACTGTGACGACACGCAGAGGAATTATGCCATTTTTGATATATAGTAGGTGAATGTAGAATAATTATCACAGTAAGTGATCACACTGTAATTAGGGACACATTGTAATGGGGAATTGATTTTTCTTTCACACCATTCTTATTTGTATCATAACAAATTGTTATTGTGCTCTAGATCTGATTCCACTCACAATCCATCAAAAAAGAATGTATGCTCCTCATAAAATCATGACATTTCTCCAACATATTATTCATAAACTTTGCAATAAAACATTGAGCTTACAGAAAACTGTGTATCTAAACTTCCCAGGCAGTACAATCATAAAACAAATAGATCATTTTAGATTAAGCAGATGGCAGTTTTCTTATTTTTAGTAGCAAGCCCATAAACATGTGTTATTTTAACCTTGGGCATACAGTATAGTCAAGATCTAAAAAAGATTTGTAGACACAGTTTTTAATTACACAGCAGGGTAGGTGGGCAGAACAGACTATCCTTCTTTTTTCATTCTTTCACACTTTTTTGTGGCTAGTAGAAGAAAGCCGTTTTGTCTTATATTAAAAAAAAACACATATTAAAAAATGTAACTCGTCTGCCAGCAGTGTTTGACACCTGAGAATTAGGATGCGCCAGATTTTAATTGTTTCAGGCTGAATTAATATATTATCATCATCAACAGAAGCATTTTCCTATATGCTGCTTAATGAAAAATACAATAAAGGTAGAGAAAAGTGACAGATAGCCATGCCAGCCAACTTAAGTAATTCCTAAGTGGCTCTTCCCAATCTGTTAACGGCATATTAGATGAACTGAAAAGGACAAATACCTTCAAAAGGGTTTGTGTCCTTATCTTTGTCCTTTCTTCTTCTGGCCTTCCTATACTTTATACATATTTCCAAACACTTCTTGGACATGACCTCTTTAGTATTATCCTTTTGCAGTTGGATGTCACAGTGGCCAGTGCTGCTCCCGTTCAGCACCCTGGCTTTGAATCTTTGCCTTTTTGCTGCTGTTGTTGAGTTTATATGTTTTCCCCACAAGTGATCTTTCCATGTCCTAAAGATGTGGTTAGAATGGCAAATTAGAAAAGCCAGTTATTTTAACTGACTATGCTAATTTGGGATTGTAACTTCAGGGAGTGGGATGAGAGAGCCCTCTAACGACTCATTCATATTTTGTGTCTTGCTATACACTCGAGCCTGCCAGGGCAGCAACTCACTCCTCATAACCTTGCTTGCTTGGAATTTACAATCTTAAGTTATGATTGCAACTGCTATCTGGGTCCTGTGGAGCCACATTAATTCTGTGTTATATACCTCTAACATATTTAAGGACTAAGGACTATGAGCGCATATATATATACATACATACATACACGTGTGAGACACAAAAATAACTGGATACTCCATACGTATCTTCCATTGATTGAAACAGTGCTGGAAGTCTTCTTGCTTGAGGCTCTTCAACAGGCTTTCTGTTTCTGTTTTCACTTTATCCATTGAAGAAAAATGTGTTCCCTTCAGGTCACTTTTGATTTTCGGGAACAAGTAAAAATCACAGGAAGCTAAATCGGGCGAATAGGGAGGATGATCGAGGACAGGAATGTTTTTGTCACTACTGAAAAAGCATTATGTGCGGGAGCACTGTCTTGTCTTGTCTCTGTTTGTTTTTTTCACCCAACATTGTTGCGGCATCTCATGTAGCAATTGTTGTGCAATTACTGACTGGGATATCCACAGGATATACCTGTATATAGTGGTTATCCATTGGAATGACGGTACATGACACAAGATAAATGTTGCGTCACAAACACCATGTGCTTTGTTTCCGCAGTAGCTGCACTTATGAATATGCTTGTATGCATCACTCGCTTCATATTCTTTTGCTGCCTTCTCAATTGTGTAATGCGTTTTTGTTCAGCGCTCTTTGGAGCTGTTGCTTTTTGTCTGCGTACTGCGTTCACAGTCAGTTCATGTGAGCCGCTCGGAGTACATGCATCGAAAGGTTCTCAGCTGTGCTTATGCTATCACGTGCGATGTCCATGGCTTTATTTAATGTTAGCTAAGACCCAGGACTTAAAAGTTTCTCTCACAGTTTCGCTGAGTTTGTGCCAAACACCACCCTGACCATCTCATCTTCGTCTGCACATAAGCACAGTCTTTCACCCACGAATATTTAGCGGCAGAGTGTTTCTATTGGATTGCCGCTGACGGACGGCCTTATATGGGCAGGCACTCAATTATGTGGGAGGCGTGACGATGAGGGACGCAACTCTGCCTCACACGGCGACAGATCTGTATGCTATGGCCGGTATATATGTACATAAGTAGATTATGACCATTACGCATAGAATTTCGAAATAAAACCTGCCTAACATTTGTAAGTAAGCTGTGAGGAATGAGCCTGCCAAATTTCAGTCTTCTACCTACATGGGAAGTTGGAGAATTAGTGATGAGTGAGTGAGTGAGTGAGTGAGTGAGTGAGTGAGTGAGTGAGTGAGTGAGTGAGT
>JANRMT010062790.1:61768109-61788004 GCA_026402145.1 Polypterus bichir lapradei | reverse complement strand
GCTTAACAGCTTGGCCTGGATGAGTATTTTTATATATATGTTTATATATATATCTATATATCTATATATATATGTATATTTATTCACTCCATTTGAAGTTTTCACATTTTATTTTTATGCTTCTCTGAATAGTAGTGTAATTAATTCAGTTTTTGACAGCATAAAAGTTATATAGAAAGCTAAATAATTGATTGCACCATTAAGCATTTACTAGGTGCAGCTTTGGCAGCCATGACAGCCTAAAGACTATATGTCCTCAGGTCTCTATCAGCTTTGCACATCCACTGCCGTCTTTTCCAATTCTTCTTTGCAAAGCTGCTGAAGCTCTGTCGGGTTATGTTGGGATCATGGATGAACAGCCTTATTCAAGTCCAGCCACAGTAGAGCTTCTGGATGTTAACCTTCCTGTATAGTAGCTTTGGCTTTATGCTTTTGGTAGTTGAATTTGCTAGAGCAAACAGCAGGTGTCTTACCTACCGTAACTGGTTTTCCACCAGGATTTCCCTCTGTTTTTCTGCATGCAATTTATCCTATATCTTCGCAGGCCTTCCAGTCCCAGTAGCAGAGGCAGCATCACCATGCTTTGCCACCATGCTTCACAAAGAGAATGGCGTGTTTCTGATGATGTGCAGTATTTGGCTCACGGCAAACATGGTATTTAGGTTAATGGCCAAAAAGCTCAGTTTTGATCTCATCAGACCATAAACCTTCTTCCAGTTGATTTACTATCTGCCAGGTTGTCATGTTTTTTTTGGGTTTTTTTACAGTGTTTTTTTCTTTGCCATTCTGAGACTCTGAAACTGGTCTGATTTGTAACTCCTTCAGAATTATCAGAGGTCTCTTGGTGGCCTCCCTTTCTAGTCTCCTTCTTGTGTGATTACCCAGTTTTTGTGGACATCTTTCTCCAGACAGATTTTCTGCTGTACTTTACTCTTTTCATTTCTTAATGACTTATTTCAATGAACACTGAGGGGTACTCAGTGACTTGGATATTTTCTTCTCTCCATCCCCTGGCTTGTTCTTTTCAGCCACTTTTTCACAGAGTTTCTTGGATTGTTCTTTTGTCTTTATTGTGTAGGTTAGGCCATTGTCCTGACTCACAAGTTGGACCTTCCAAATAAGATGCATTTATACTACAGTCTATTAAAACCCCTTACTTGCAGACAGATGATTTCCATTTATCATATTATGTGTCTTCTAATGCCAATCAGTTCCACCAGTGATCATTTAGGTGTGTCATATTAAAGGGGGGAAGTACTTATTGATCAGTTATTTTCTGTTTTATATTTTAAATACATTTTGATGACTTATAATTTAATTGAGCATATAGTGAAACCAAACTCTAGTTTCAGATGTTATTGTAAGCCTGATATTCTCATGTTGGTTGGATTGAAATAGATCTGATTTTTAAAATGTGACAACACCCAGGACTACAATATAAACACCTTCCTTCAATCCTTTTCTAAATCAGCTTTTTTCCATTCTTGGGTACAGAACAGTGCTGAATATAGTCAGATTCCCCACAGGGTAGTATCAGTTACAAATGGGACGCTTGTTAATCACAGGAAACACACACACACATATTGGGCCAATTTACTGTCACCACTAGGAAAAGGAGGAGAAAGAGGAGAAGGATGTAAGTGTCCATTAGAAAAACCGACATGTATATGTGGGAAGATGTGTCTACTCCACACAGATAATGATCAGGCTGAGAACCAAGTCCATGTAGCGGTGAGGTTCTAGCATTAACCACAGTATTGTTATACCACCCCCCAATTACTCCTGCATTTTCACTTTCAATAATGCATTGCCATCAATTGAGCCTATGCTAAGTAAATTTGGTTTTTCAGCCTGAAAATGAACAAGCACTCTAGGGACATATTATTCTGTGCTAGCAAGTCAAGTAGATATTAAGATGGAGTCATATGATTTGCTTTAATGGTACAGACTCTAAAAGCAACATTAGAGTGAATTGCTTCTGTATTAAGGGTTCAATTTTAAATAGTGATCTGTAACACACCGATGTACATAACAAGCTCATTATATAAAAAATCTTTATATAAAACCTATCATAGTACAATGAATGCTATCTGAAGTTGTTTTTGGAGAGTTACAGTGCATGCGTAATGGAAGGTTGATGGTCCAACAGTGCGGCAGAGTTAGTGGTGGTGAATCTGGGCAGAGGGCATTTGAGATTTATGGCTGCACTCTTGTTGTTCCCTCCATACAACCTTCATCTCTGCATCACATTTCCTGCCCTAGAAGGTAAAAATATCCTCAAATTAAGAAACAGCCACTACTGCTGCATTTAACAAGCAGGCAGTGAAAACCTGGGCATGCTCTGTGTATCAAAGCAAAGTAGGAACAAAATGAGTATTTGCAGCCAAGAAGAATAAACCTATCAATTTTCTTTACAAGCACTGATCCCTATATTGGAAACCAAATTAAGTGAATCTGATTTTAGTGTTGAAACTGATTCTGAGCAGTTGTTGACCCATAATCTTTTTTACTAGAAAATAAACTCAAAGTAAAATCAATAACTAAATCATTGGTACACAGTGCACATTTTTCTGTTTTCCAAGTGAAACGGTGCTGTGGCTGGTAACTGACGAAAAACGTCTGAATATTCCATTCAACTGTAGACATGGGCTTTCTAGTTCTAAGCCTACTGAGATTTAGAATTGACATTCAAAGGTATTAACTATTCATCAAAGCGATCATTATCGGCACTATCTGTGACACAAGACAGACTGCTATATATCAGCAAATTATCACTCATGTGAACTGCATAAAGCCAATGAGACACCTCCGATCAATCTGCATTAGCTCATTTACTAAGAATCCGCTTGCTCTTTTTCAGGTGCTGGGATTGGTGTCTGGGCACTGTGCATAATAAACATTTAACGGAATCTATACCTTTTATAACAAGTATAGCATTAAAATAAAGATGGAGTAGAGCTGTAATTATTAATTATATAAATAAAAAGCTAACCTTGAAATCGCATGTCACATTTTGCTCCCATACAGTTTTAAGCTTTGGCCTTCATCTTGTGTGCACACCATAGGATCCAACATCACAGCTCTGACTGCTGGCCATTAAGCTGACTGATTTAGCTAACATGAATATTCCACGAGCCACTGTGTGGAGGTGCCTCACAACTTTACTGAAAACCAGTTGTAATTGAACTGCTATTCCTCATCCAGAGAATGAGGTACCTTTGGAGCTTTTGTAGGAAATGATCTTATAGAACAATTGCTTTAATATCATCAAATTGTAAATAAGGACATTTACAAAGATGTTTTTTTTTTTAGACCTCTACCAGCACCTTTTTTCTCTCCCTTCTTTCTCTCTCTTGTAACAACGTACCTCCGGCTTACTGACACATGAATATCTGAAAGTAAATGAAACAAAGTTCTGTCCTGGTGGGACACAATGTGAGCTTCATATTTCTTTTTCTTTCTCTTACCTCCATTACCCTATACTGTTTGTTTTCAGTTTTCTTCATTTGTTTTGGTTTTTACCACCTCCCCATTGAATCATTTCAAATGATTTGTAGATCGATGTAATTTATTTACTACTTAGTTTCTTTATGGTCACTTTTCTCTCTAAAGTTCATGCCATTTGTATAGTTTTCTTATACATTTTACACATCAATTCAGGATGTTCTCCTAACATGTGTTCTTCACTTCCATTCAATTAATTTCATTTCCAATGTTCATGGCATACTTGGACATTTCTCCTTCTACTCTCTGTCAAATTCTCAAAACAAGTGTGCATCTTTCATGATTGAATGACTGATATCAGGTCCACCATATTACTTCTGTAGGTGAATGAATAACTTTCCAGTTTCTCATTGCTTATACCTCTATTCCATATATTACATATTATTTCTTAATTTCTGCTCTTTTAACGATTTCTTTCCACTTTTCTATAACTCTTCCTCTAGCACCATGTAATTCACCACAATCACATAAAGTCTGGGTTGATGTGAGCTGCAGATTTGTTGCCAAAACCAGAAAAAAAGATTCACACTAAAGGAATGTTCCTGTAGTTCAATAGGATGATTTGCTTGCCTTTAGTTTACGTGTCCTGAGGGAGCTCCTATGAAGTATGGCATTCTCAACATCGTGTCTCGTGCTACACTTAAAACTGAATGAAGACGTGAAAGCGTTACATTATAAATTACAGTTGTGCTTGAAAGTTTGTGAACCCTTTAGAATTTTCTGTATTTCTGCATAAATATGACCTAAAACATCATCAGATTTTCACTCAAGTCCTAAAAGTGGATAAAGAGAAACCAGGTAAACAAATGAGACAAATATATTAAACTTGGTTATTTATTTATTAAGGAAAATGATCGAATATTACATATTTGTGAGTGGCAAAAGTATGTGAACCTTTGCTTTCAGTATCTGGTGTGACCCCCTTTTGCAGCAATAACTGCAACTAAACATTTCCGGTAACTTTTGATCATTCCTGCACACCGGCTTGGAGGAATTTTAGCCCATTCCTCCATACAGAACAGCTTCAACTCTGGGATGTTGGTAGGTTTCCTCACATTAACTGCTCGCTTTAAGTCCTTCCACAACATTTCGATTAGATTAAGGTCAGGACTTTGACTTGGCCATTCCAAAACATTAACTTTATTCTTCTTTAACCATTCTTTGGTAGAACGACTTGTGTGCTTAGGGTCGTTGTCTTGCTGCATGACCCACCTTCTCTTGAGATTCAGTTCATGGACAGATGTCCTGACATTTTCCTTTAGAATTCTCTGATATGATTCAAAATTCATTGTTCCATCAATGAAGGCGAGCCGTCCTGGCCCAGATGCAGCAAAACAAGCCCAAACCATAATACTACTACCACCATGTTTCACAGATGGAATAAGGTTCTTATGCTGGAATGCAGTTTTTTCCTTTCTCCAAACATAACGCTTTTCATTTAAACCAAAAAATTCTATTTTGGTCTCATCCGTCCACAAAACATTCTTCCAATAGCCTTCTGGTTTGTCCACATGATCTTTAGCAAATTGCAGCGAGCAGCAATGTTTTTTTTGGAGAGCAGTGGCTTTCTCCTTGCAACCCTGCTATGTACACCATTGTTGTTCAGTGTTCTCCTGATGGTGGACTCATGAACATGAACATTAGACAATGTGAGAGAGGCCTTCAGTTGCTTAGAAGTTACCCTGGGGTCCTTTGTGACCTCGCTGACTATTACAAGCCTTGCTCTTGGAGTGATCTTTGTTGGTTGACCACTCCTGGGGAGGGTAACAATGGTCTTGAATTTCCTCCATTTGTACACAATCTGTCTGACTGTGGATTGGTGGAGTCCAAACTTTTTAGAGATGGTTTTGTAACCTTTTCCAGCCTGATGAGCATCGACAACTCTTTTTCTGAGGTCTCTCAGAAATCTCCTTTGTTCGTGCCATTATACACTTCCACAAACATGTGTTGTGAAATGCAGACTTTGATAGATCCCTGTTCTTTAAATAACACAGGGTGCCCACTCACACCTGATTGTAATCCCATTGATTGAAAACACCTGACTCTAATTTCACCTTCAAACTAACTGCTAATTCTAGAGGTTCACATACTTTTGTCAGTCACAAATATGTAATATTCAATCATTTTCTTCAATAAATAAATGACCAAGTATAATATTTTTGTCTCATTTGTTTAACTGGTTTCTCTTTATCTACTTTTAGGACTTGAGTGAAAATCTGATGATGTTTTAGGTCATATTTATGCAGAAATATAGAATATATAGGGTTCACAAACTTTCAAGCACAACTGTAAATCTGTTCTTTCCTGCATTCTTTTTGACCTATGCATTAGTCTGACATTGCTCAGGGGTTTGTATAGGCATCAAATATTCACATACTAATGAATAATAAAAAAAGTACTGTAACTTATGTGATACGTTTTTAAGAGTACGATGTTACCAAAGGGTTATTCACAATTTCCTTATATAAAAAACTAATTCACATATGCATTTTTCTAAGCCATATCTGTTTTTTAGGCATTTCATGGCAAGGCATACACACATTTATGTGGATTTTGTGACATTTTTAAGTCACAATTCAAATTTACCTGCATATTATGCGGGAACTGGTCAGAAACTGGAGCATGTGATGAAAACCTGCATAGACATTCAATTTAACTGGTGCTGGAGGTTCAGCCCCATATTATAAGCTGAATAAACTAATTTGTTTTGCCTGATAGGTCACTCACGCAGTTCTTTCAGAAGACTGAGTTGAATAAATACGATGTCTGAAAGTTTCTGTTGGGTTTTAAATATGCTGAAATATATTTTCTTATTTTCTTTGTGTTTGTTAGGACTCTTTCAGAGAGCTATCATTCAAAGCGGTTCAGCCTTGTCAAGTTGGGCCGTCAACTATCAGCCAGTGAAATACACCCGACTTCTTGCTGAAAAGGTGGGATGCAATGTTCTCGATACGCTGGATATGGTTGGATGTCTTAGGAAGAAAAGTTACAAGGAACTAGTAGAACAAGATATTCAACCTGCTCGATACCACGTCGCATTTGGGCCTGTCATTGATGGAGATGTAATCCCAGATGATCCAGAAATCCTTATGGAGCAGGGGGAATTTCTCAACTATGATATTATGCTTGGCGTCAACCAAGGGGAGGGCTTAAGGTTTGTGGAAAACGTGGTGGACTCTGAAGATGGTGTCTCTGGAAATGACTTTGACTTTTCTGTATCAGATTTTGTGGATAGTCTCTATGGCTACCCAGAGGGAAAAGACACTTTGAGAGAAACTATTAAATTTATGTATACAGATTGGGCTGACCGTGAAAACCCAGAGACTCGGAGAAAAACCCTTGTGGCGCTTTTCACTGATCATCAGTGGGTGGAACCAGCAGTGGTCACAGCTGACCTGCATGCACGCTATGGATCACCAACTTATTTCTATGCTTTTTACCATCACTGTCAAAGTCTTATGAAGCCAGCCTGGTCTGATGCTGCACATGGAGATGAAGTACCCTATGTTTTTGGGATCCCAATGATTGGACCTACAGACCTCTTTCCTTGTAACTTCTCCAAAAACGATGTTATGCTGAGCGCAGTTGTCATGACCTACTGGACCAACTTTGCTAAAACAGGGTAAGTTAAAAGGCCGCTTTAATTATCTGAAATTGCATGCAATATATCATGTTCCTTCCAATCTTTTCAAAAATGTTTGCTATAATTTGTCTTTTATGGAACAATATTAAATTTCAAACTATGTAAAAGTAGTTTGCAAATTAACTGTAAACAATAGATGGCAATCATTTACAATGAAAATTAAATTAATTGCTCTCCACAGGATTCTAATTAGCTACTTTTGTTAGCAATGACTTCAAATGTACTTGTCAGGTACAATAATTAACAGTTAGAGTAAAGGTAGAAAAAGTTGAATAATTTTTTACTCACTATTACTTTATTAATCAAATTAGAACCAATTAATTTTGTCTTTGTATGGAAACTTTCCTGACAGTTATCCTTTCATATGCCTTCTGAAGTACTTTAACTACAGCACCACTGACATAAGTACCTTTGCATTTCATTGGAAGCAGGCTCTTAGATTACTTCCAAATGCTCACAAAAACTCTGGGATGGGATGTAAACCTTCTTCAGCCTTAACATAATTATGTAATCATTATTTTCTGTCAGTCAGCCAGTCTGTCAGTCATTTTCTAACACGAATAGTCTTGAACAGGGCTGTGGATATCTGCTGGAACCTATCCCAGCTAGCAAAGGGCATAAACCCTGGCCAGGGCACCAGTCCATCTCAGATTATTATTTTCACTCCATATATTCTGATGAGGGCCATGCTAGTAACATGCTAAGAAGGCCTGAACAGATCAACCTGTCCTCTGCACCTGCTTTCACCAACTCCTAGGGAATAACACTACTAGACCAGTTGAGAAAGAGATATAGTCCCTCTAGCATGTCTCAGTTTTTCAGCAGGGTCTTTTCCAAGTGGGCCATGTCTTGAGAATCTTTTATGGGTGGAGCGATGTGGTCATTTCTAACTACAGTAATCCCTCCTCGATCGCGGGGGTTGTGTTCCAGACCCCCCCGCGATAGGTGAAAATCCGCGAAGTAGAAACCATATGTTTGTATGGTTATTTTTAGATATTTTAAGCCCTTATAAACTCTCCCACACTGTTCATAAATATTCCCCGCAGAGTTATACAGCATAATCCCTTTGTATTCTCTTAGATATTAGGTAAGATTCATTGAAATTATCACATATGTTACAGCCATTACGATAGACAGGCCACCAGCAATAAATATGTACAATGCAAGAAAAATAGTATACAGTAAATGTGTGTACAGTGACACTAAACGTACATATATGTACTAAGTACTGTAAGTAGAAAATTAATTATGGTTACTCACCAACAATGACACGATGACTTGTCCGATAACAATGAGTTTAATTTTACTGCACAACAAAGGAGAGCGTTACAGCTCTACTAAAGGAGCCACTTCAGGCGATTGTGTAGCACTGCCGTTGTTCTTCTTCTGGCAGTCTTCAATCCAAATCCCTAAAGCAGATTCCATGCAGACTACTGCCTTATTACATCCACTTACAACTCGTTTTGCACCCTGGTTAAAAGGACACTGCAGCCGTAGATCTTATATTCCTTTCCTACTTTTTAAATAAAAAGAATCGTAGCCTTCAACAAATCCAAAACATTTACCTTTTCGGCAATCGTTAACATCTTCCGTTTGCACTTGGGCACGGCCCCTGAAGCAGTAGCAGATTGTTTTGGAGCCATAATGATGGGCTTGACTATGCACAAAGATAAACACAAAAGAGCACTACTCTTTACACAGCGAAACATGTTGATGCTGAATGAGCGAGACGAGACTTCCTGGTTAACACTGCATTCAGCACGCAGGAACTTAACTGCGTGCTCTGATTGGTTAGCTTCTCAGTCAGGAGAAATTAACTGCGTGCTCTGATTGGTTAGCTTCTCAGCCATCCGCCAATAGCGTCCCTTGTATGAAATCAACTGGGCAAACCAACTGAGGAAGCATATACAGGAAGTAAAAAGACACATTGTCCGCAGAACCCGCGAAGCAGCGAAAAATCCGCGTTATATATTTAGTTATGCTTTCATTTAAAATCCGCGATAGAGTGAAGCCGCGAAAGTCGAAGCGCGATATAGCGAGGGATCACTGTACATGCCCAAACTACCTTAGCTGGCTTTTCTCAATTCAATGAATCAATAGTTCTATTCAAAGGTTTCTTGCTTTGTAAT
Organism: Polypterus bichir lapradei; assembly: GCA_026402145.1. Lineage (NCBI taxonomy): Eukaryota > Metazoa > Chordata > Cladistia > Polypteriformes > Polypteridae > Polypterus > Polypterus bichir. The sequence goes on along the minus strand of JANRMT010062790.1, from coordinate 61,778,728 downwards.
GAAGAGGTAGCCAAGTGTTCTCATTCTTTTCATCACTACCCAAAAGTTGTGACTATAGTTAACTATGGGGATAAATATTGACTGGTAAATAAACCACATTCTACCATTCCACCAATTTGTTGATCAATTTCACAATCACCTCTTCCCTCAGTCATGAAAAGACTCAAAGGTGCCCGAATTGCTCAACCTAATACAGCTACTTACCCCATACTTGAAGAGAACAAGCTGCTCTTTTTCAGGGGAGGACCATGACGTCAGATTTGGAGAAACTGACACACTCACCAGTGAGCCATTCCAGTGTGTAGCAGGGATTATTGTATTTTAAATCTAAGAGCACAACATCATCTGCAAACAGCAGAGATGCAATCATTTGGTTCCCAATAATAATAGCAAATTTATGTATACTGTATACCACAGTTTCATACATTGTATGCAGCTCAGTGTACTTATCTTGAAACAAGAAATATAAATCATCCTTAATGATAAAAACAGATACTAGTAAGATACTCGTGAACTAACTATAATAAAATAATAATAATAGAATCAAAATAAAGTATGCAGATGAACTGAAAAGTTGCTAATAGACATTACTGATTTTTAGTGGGATAGTTTATTTATTTTTTCAATAGTCCTAGATATGGCTAAATAACAATAGAGTAGAGGAGACTGTATAATCTCCAGTCTGTGGCCACACTTTAAATAACCTTCCCATAGTAACCATGAACAGTGGGGGGAGATAAAACATATCCTTGACAGTGTACAGCACCCACACTGGATAGACTTGGCTTAATGTGAGGTATGCTAGCACAACTCTCACTTCACAAATGCATTGGCTAAATGGTATGCATCAGTGGCCCAGGCACTTTGTACTTATGAAGTACCTTCCACAAGATACTATGGACAGGAAAAAGTATGATCCTGCACTGAAAGCTTCCAGTAGGACTACAGAGTCAATAGAAGGAGCCTTTTGTATGCACAAGGCAAGGAGGTGAGTTTCATTAAATCTAACTATTATTTTTCAACATCCTGTGTGAGCTGTGATTCCTTACACATCCCAAGTGTCAATTTCCATTACCAATATCTCCAATATCTAGTATAATTGGATTCACCACTTTTTTGCCTATAACAAGGCTGACATTGCACCCAACCTTGATTCTTCACCTTGTGGGTGGTGAACCCATATGGCCATTTCACATGTTTTTTTTTTGGACAGAGTCCGACCAGGCTAGGTGGACTACTGTGTTTGTTGCTAAATTTCACTTATAGGCCTGGTTCAAAGAGTGGGTTCTGGCTTCCTTGTTCCAGGAAAGGTTTTCTTTGACTTATGTGAGATTTTTCTTTTTTCTGGTCCTTCCCCATAGTTCAGTTTGCCATTGATAATTCCTACCAAAAGGAGACATTTCCAGGCAACTGTACTGAGTGTTCAAATTTGATGACTTATGGAAATCAATATATACTGACCTTGCAAAAATGGAATATTTGAAGTATTATTTTATGCACAAATACATGTATTCTGTTTTCTAAAAAGTGTGAACAGCTATAGTACAAGAAGAAATAAGTAAAATACTTTTTCAAAATGATAAACTCCACTGTCAACAAAACGTCAGTTATGGAGTGCTAGGGAAATCTGCAAACGCAGAACTAAACATGAGTTTAGCTTTTGTATTTTTCCTTTCATATTAAGGGGATGTGCAAAGAGAAGGATGAAGCTCTCATATGGTAAGAATCTCATTGACGCTAATCAGACTGTTCAATTGTTTGGCAGCTTTCCATTTAAGGGCCTGTATTAGTAAACACCCTTTGCCTTTAGTTACATATTCCCCGTTCAAAAAACTAGCCCACTGTAATACGGAAGTTTTGATAGTATTTCAGTGTTGACTGAACACTTAAATCTTATTCTGGAACTTTGGAATATTTGTAATAAATTAATATGCATTTTTATTTTAATTAGGTGAATCACCTCATTTATGGATACTCATTTTGCAAATAAAAGACACGTCACCTTATAGTTATGAGCAGCACCACACAGACCAGCTATTTTTCATTACACATGAACATTTAGATACTCTGATCTGATGATTTGCCTCTGAATACTGACTCACTTTAAAGTGTGTGCCGATTAATGCATCTTCCCATTGCTCCATGGGCAGTCCTGCTGACTATTGGAAATCATTATCATTAGTGCTGCCACTGGATCTTCATAATAACAGACATATTCACTGAACAACAGTAAAAGGCAACACCTCTCTCTAATAGCCAAACAAAACAGAAAACTTAATTTTCCCTTGTGTTGGGCTCCAATTTAATGATTTCCTATGAAAGATTGTTGCACTCTTCCTCAAATCCTCTTGATTTAAATAAAATGCTTCCCTCCCTTGTCAGTGTTCTATTGGTTCAGTCTTTTTGGTCGAATTATACATCTGGTTTGCAAATCAATTGCCATGTGTCTGGCTGAGGCCACCCAAGAACCTTGCTCGGGTCAACCTGTGAGGAGGAGATAAACTGTGACCTCCCAGGACTGATTGTGAAGAGCTTTTTGCACTCGTGACACAATATTTTCTTGCAAGTTCAGTAATGGACACTGATTGATTTATAAAACCATAATATGTTTTTAAAAGCTACTTTCAGGACCCCCCACCAGTATTGATTTACAGGCTTCAGTTGGCTACAGGGTTAATTAGGGGGTCCCAGGACCCCTGAGACACCCTCCTATTTCACACTTTGTATGAACCTTAACCCAGCCTTCATTTTCTCAAACAGCAACTCTATTAATGTCTGTAGCTGTATGTTTTGTTCATCTTTCTCCTTTTTTTATCTCCTCTGCCATATCCCACTGTTTGTTTACAGGCTCAGAATTTTATGTTTCACTTATCCTCACATTAACATACAATACTGTCTTGTATTCTATCTGATGTAAACAGAAAAGAACGATCAACCTTAAAAATGAATTGATAGCAGCTGTTACACAAATTATTTTCACATATTCATTTTCATGTTGAAAAATAAAGCTAAAAGTGATAAATAATAATTAATTCTCAAGATGCTCAGAACTGGTCTTATTAAAAAATATAATTTTGTACATGTATTTGTGAATTATTTCTATGACTTTAGTTATTTTTTTAACATGGAGAGACTATGATGTTTTCAATTTGTACACTAGTCCAACACTTGATTAAAGTAAGGGTGTGCTCTTTCCTCCAGCACTTTTTATAAGACAAAGCACAGGTAATCCTGCTGGAGGACTCTCTACTTGGTTACTTAAATGTGCACAACTATACCTCGCTATATATTGTTACTCCATGACCAAAGTAAACCAGTTATGATTTACTGTTGTAAGATAGTGGACGCTAGGTGGCACTGTTGCCCCTTTTTTACCCAACAGACAGACGCAGGACACAGGTTAAAATACCAAGTAGTTGTTTAATTTCTTGATTCCTTCTTGTAGAGTGCCCAAAGCACCTCGACCACAATAAACAGGCAATAAATCAGTAATACTACAATCATTCATAATTATAAACACTATTCTCTCCTCCACTCCTCTCAGCAAGCTCTGCCCTACACCTCCCGACTACGGCTTGCTTGCTCAGTCTCCAGCAGTCCTCGACCTGGAAGTGCTTCTCCTCTTCCATTAGCGTGACTTGCTAGCACTTCCGGGTCAGATGGAGAACTCAATTCTTTAATCAGCCTGGAAGTACTTTAGATCTTCCATCCTCATGACTTCCTAGTACTTCTGGGCTGTAAGTGAAGTGTGGCTCCCCAGGTTCTTTCATAACTACCCTTGGCGGCACCCACAGCACCCAACAGGGTGGAGAAACTGGACTCCAAATCCCAGGATGCCCTGTGGGAATCCGGGGCACCACTACACTCCAATGGAGCTGCCATCTAGTGTTTTGGGGGGGGGCATTGTCCTGGAAAAGCTGCCTTCCCCCATCCTTCCATCTCATGGGCATCCTGCCAGGGTTGAGCTGCCGGCCATCTGCCACACTATCAAATGTGACAAACTGATATCCCTTTAAGAGCTATCAGCAGCAAGAACTAACAGGGCATCCAGCATGAACATTAGCACATGGCAACATTGGGTGAAAGTTTTTCAGAACAGAATTTCAAGTGGTCAACATGGCTGATCAAAAAAAGCACCTCTAGGGTCTGGGGACCAATTGGTTTTGCTGCCTCTCTTGCCATATACAATAGATATATATTAGCTTGAAAGGTTGGGTAAAGTGTCTGAGGGTGGTAATTCCATTTTATAATGTTTTTATGTACCTTCTTTAAATGCATTAGGTTATTTTACACATTTAACAAATAATAATAAAAAAATCTTGACACAATGAATTATAGTTCTGGTTATGTAAATAGCTAAAGGCCCCTTGGGCTCTGATCTTACAATTAGTATATGTTTGTGAATCTCGGTTTCCATAAGATTCTGATTCTTTGATTTCAAATTGAATGTGGTTAGTCTAAAGCAAATTTTTAAAGCTAAAATGATTTTTTATGTCCACATTAATGCTGTATATCTGTTTAATATGAACGACTTGTATCTAAGATAAATAACAGTAGCTAGATGGAAATCGCTTGTTTAAATTCACGTTAGGTTTGTGATTTAAGCAGGCAAATCTAGGTGAGCATTATAGTCATAAAAGCGGATTTCAAGAAATAACTGCAGGCGTAGCTGGGATGGACTTCAAGTAATCATAATGTATTCGTACAAAGTACAACAAATGAAAAGACTTAAAGGCATCCTCCCAATCTTATCCCCATGTTTACACAGACAGTTACATTGCACCATGGGCATAAACACGATGCTACATTTCTAGGCTGTGATTCATCTGCACATAAGAAATGTCCCAAGTAGAAATATAATCATGACCAGTCAGAAAGAAGAGTAGATCTAAAATAAATATTAGAATAATAATGCTGTATATTTATGTTTAAATACATGTGAATAGGGCAGTATAGTGATGCAGTGGTTAGTGCTTCTGCCTCACAGTTCTAGAAGATTAGATGTGAACCCCATTGTAGCCACTGTATGAATCAAGCAGTTCTCCCTGTGTCCACTGAAGTTTTTTTCCACTGGGTCTTGTGTTTTTACCCACAACTTAAAAATGTCAGCAATAGATTAATTAGTGCATGGAACTGTTTCTGTTATGAGTATTTGTGTGACTGTTTTGGGATGGACTGCCACCTCTTCCAGGGTTAATTTAAGTCTGCACCTAATGCTGCTAGCACAGGCTTTGGTCCTTCACAAACATGAAATTGGATTAAGTGATATAAGAAAATGGATGAATGTTTAAGCCAGTGGTCTTCTCAGTCCTTCTCTGATTCACACAAACATTTGACCCACTGCTACCTGTTGTGCCTGCTTTAAACGGAATTGTGCACACATGCAGTATGATGTTGTCTCTGAGTGAGACTGAGAAGGTTGAGTGTACTTAATAAAGTGATCACTCAGTGGAGCCCTGATGCACCTATAAACACATAACCTCTTCTGTCCTCATTACAGTTTAATATACATTATCATAGAAATAGTTTACGCAATATTATATCTACTATGAGGTCTATCTGTACAATTTTAACAATCTGTATTGAATGTGTTTTTGAATCCATAACATGAAAAAAAATTGGGAGTGACCTTCCCTCGACTTTCTCATATACTCAGACATAAGGATGAGTCGTTCATATGGGTAAACAGAAAAAAAGGTCATATTATTATTATATGTACTGTATAGGTATAAGATGTTATTTTTGATAATTTAATGGTTTCTTGCTACTGTATTAACTTTCAGGTAAAGTACCACTTACGGTTAGTGGAAGTGGCCCAAAAGTTGATAGAAACTTCAGTTTTGGATGTAATATATGTATGTAAAATTTGGTTGACCTCATTCAAAGCATTCTCAAGTTATCTTGTTTACATACACACACACAGATAGACACACAGATATAATTCCAAAAATTGTATTTTCAGACTAAGGGAGGTCTAAAACGTTGAGATTCATCAAATTCTCAAGGTCGAATTTTTTGGACGATTACAATACTTTCCCTATACTTTGTAAAAGATGAGCTTTCTTAATCATTTAATATGATAGATGGGGACAGAATTCTTGGTACCCTTACACCTCATTGGAAATGTGGTGTATGCCCCAGAAAAGTGATTAAATGAAAAGTAAATGTGACAAGAGATCAAGTATTGCTTATTAGAGGGGGCTGGGCGGTCTCATGGCCTGGAATCCCTGCAGATTTTATTTTTTTTTCTCCGGCCGTCTGGAGTTTTTTTTTTGTTTTTTCTGTCCCCCCTGGCCATTGGACCTTACACTTATTCTATGTTAATTAATGTTGACTTATTTTATTTTCTTAATGTGTCTCTTATTTTTCTATTCTTCATTATGTAAAGCACTTTGAGCTACATTTTTTTGTATGAAAATGTGCTATATAAATAAATGTTGTTGTTGTTGTTGTTGTTATTCTACAAATATTTTCAAAAATGGCTTGACACATTTGTTGGTACCCCTAGATGATAAATAATTGGATTAGAGTAACTTTTTCAAATTAGATTTTTTTTTTTAAATAGTATCACATATGTCTCCAATTGGACAATCAGTTATTTAAATGGAGAAAAGTAGTCACTCTGCTGTTTGGTATAATCATGTGTCAGACACTGAACATGGACAAGAGAAAGCAAGAGAGAGACTTCTCTGAGGAGATCAGGTACAAAATTATAGACAAGCACATTAAAGGCAAAAGCTAAAATGACCATTTCCAAGCAGCTTGATGTTCCTGTGACAATAGTTGCAAATATTAAGTTTAGGGTCCATGGGACTGTAGCCAGCCTCCCTGGATGCAACCTCAAGAGGAACTCAACCCTGGAATGTGCAGAAGAATAGTGAGAGTGGTAGATAAAAAGCCAAGGACAACATCCAAAGAGATAGAAAAGAAACTCTAAGGTCAAGGTCCATCAGTGTCTAATCGCACCATCTGTTGCTTTGTGAGTAACAATGGAATCATTGGAAGAAGACCTAGGAGGACTCCACTGTTGAAAGAAAAGCATAAAAGAGCCAAACTGGAATTTGCTAACATGTATATTGACAAGCCACAATACTTCTGGGAGAAAGTCCTTTAGATAGGTGAGGCAAAACTGGAGCTTTTTGCAAGTCACATCAGCTCTATGTCCAAAATGATGAAAAAATGAAGTTTTCAAAGACAAGAACACCATACCTACTGTGAAACCTGGAGTAGGCTCGGTTTTGTTGGTGCTGCTTTGCTATTCTGGAGCGAAACTTAATGCACAGTGTCAGAAAGCATGTCTCAGTCGCAGGTCATGGATCCTCCAACAGGATAATCAAACAAATGTGCAAAAAAGTGTTAGGTTAAGGGTCCCATCATTTTTGTCCATTTCATTTGTTATTGTTGTTCATTGTTATTTGTTATTGTTCATTTGTGTTACTGTTTGAAATATTCTTTAACATTATACAAAGTTATTATCTGTTTTACCTGCATTTTTATCACTCTTTAATTTAATATTGTTTTTATAAGTATGCTGCTGCTGGAGTTTGTGAATTTCCCCTTGGGATTAATAAAGTATCTATCTATCCATCTATCTATCTATCTAGTCTGAATTTTGTTAAATACCAAATAAACAATGAAGGGTTCCAATTACTTGTGTCAGTGTGAATTGGTACCAACAACTTTGTCCACTTTTATGATTACAAGACCAAGACATATGTTTTGCAAATGGTTATAGTTCAGGGACAATACCATTTGGCCCATTTTCCATTAATTTCACATTAGTGGTAAAAAGAACGTAATTAAAACTGTAGTAAACCATCATTTAAATTCCATTTTAAATCCTAATTGATTTGGTCTTTAAACTTGTTCATCTTCCTTAAATGATGAAACTTTAGAAATATCTATCTAATAGCAGGAAGCACATGTTACCAGTAAAGGATTGTATCTCATCAGTATAAGACGATGAAACTTCAGAAACCTTCAAAACTCGACATGGTGTTATTTTGGAGAAACTCAGTGGATAGCAATGATGAGCCTTGTTAGGTTAAATGGCCCATTCTTGTCAAAATTGTTATGATGATTATTTATTACATTGGAAAACAATTATATTTTGCAGGAGGCACATACCACCTCAAGGCCTAATGGTAGCCTAGACCTACACATCCTCACATAAACAAGATGTGGAGGAGAGAAGAAAAATAAAACACAAAACTTGACATTTTATGTTGATTTGCAATCCTGGAACAAACAGCTGTGAAGTCAGTTGCCACTGAAAAACTGTCACCAAGCACATCAGTATCATCAAGGAAAGGTCCCTGGTCTAGTAGGACTGTGAGCGCGGTAGCTGATGTCTTGACTCTTCAGCTGTGTCCAGGTTGTTTGTTTTGGAAGAAATGTTTAAATGCTGGATGTCAAAGTGACTTCCAACAAGACAGCACTTAGATATTAAACTTTCAATATAATTAGTCCAAGAGCATGTGGGAGTAGCAGCAGCAAGCTATTTTATTATCTTATTCAAATGTTATTTAGCCACGCCAGCCCAATTTACTGTCATTTCTATACACCTTGTTCTTTCTCTTTCTCCCAATAAACATAATATTTTAGCATGTTCTTAGTATTATGAGTGATTTTGTACTTCATCTACATTTTTAATGATCACTAGTTTGTTTCTGGATGTTAACATTTTACAAGTGCCCTGTTTCATAATGTCTGATATTTCCAGGGCAAGCTAAAATATTTTACTGTGCCTATTGGAAGTTTTCAGATTTTATCATTATACATCATTGAATCACAGTTCATTTAGGGTGTCTTTTTTGACACTGATAAATATATCTCTGTATATTTATTACAAATATAAAACACAAACTAGTTCGTCACATAAGTATTCACCCCTTCAAGTTACCATTTATTAGCTGCACGTTTTGGCAGCCATGAAAGCTAACTGAGGGTACCACATTGATCTAGGCCAAACTGCTCAAGCTCTGTCGCGCTGCGTGTAGATCATGAGTGAAGTCCAACCACAAATTCTCAACTGGATTGAGATCTGGACTTTGATTAGACCACTCCAGGGCATTAACATTGTTGTCTTTAAGCCATCGCTGTGCAGGTTTCTTGCAGACTGTCGGGTTTTCCTCCATGATTTCTCTTTTATCTGCATTCGTTTTACCCTCAGATGCCTTACAAGGCCTGCTGCAGAGATGGTAATTGGTAATGTGCCACATTGGGCTTACACAATACACGATGTTAAGTCTTAAAGACAAAATCTCACTTTTTTATTTTACAGCTGATTTCAGTGTCTCCCATGCGTCTTCCGGCAAGCTCTAGCCGAGATGGTACGTTGTTTCTCTTTTCCGCTCTCCCATAAACCTGAAAGTGGTGCAACGGTCTGCACAGTCATTGCAATCTCAGCCTATAATTCCTTTATCAGAGTTCTCTTAATAGTCTTTTTAAAAGATAACGTGGTGTGTGTGGATGGCCTATTCTAAGCAAATTTACAGCTGTGCCATTCTCTTTCAGTTTTTTAATGATTGATTTAACTGGACTTTGATAGTTTCTTATATCCTCTCCCTGACCTGTGCTTTTCATCACTTTTTCCAATTTATTGTTTGGAGTGTCCTTTTGTCTTCAAAGTGTATGCTTGTCCAAGATAACGACTTGAGAAAAAGTTCATTTTTAGAACATTACCTCAATTTAGATGAGAACAGACCATTCACCCTAACAAAACTCACCAATCCTTTCCACTTCTAAAATAACATCAAGTTTAGTTTTGAAAGTCCCTAAAGTCTTACTTCCTACCTCACTACTTGGTAACTTATTCCAAGTGTCTATGGTTCTCTGTGTAATTAAAAAAACTCATAATGTTTGTGCAAAATTTACCCTCAACACGTTTCTGTGTTCCGTGATCTTGATGAACTTATTTTAAAATAACAGTCTCGATCCACTGAACTAATTTTCTTCATAATTTTAAACACTTCAATCATGTCACCTCTTAATTTCTTCTTTGTTAAACTGAAAAGGCTCAGCTCTTTTAATCTTTCTTCTTAATTCATCCCTTGTAACCCTGGCATCAGCCTAGTCGCTGGACTTTCCCTAGTGCTGTTATGTCCTTTATCTAGCCTGAAGACCAAAACTGCACATAGTACTCCAGATGAGGACTCACCAGTGCATTATAAAGCTTGAGCATAAACTCCTTGGACTTTTACTCCACACATCGTGCTATATAACCTGAAATTCTGTTAGCCTTCTTAATGGCTTCTGAACACTGTCTGGAAGTTGATAGTGATGAGTCCACTATGCCTCTAATATCTCTTTTATAAGGTGTACTTTCAGTTTTTCCAGACCTCCCATCATGTATTCAAATCTGACATTTTTACTTCCTACTTGTAATACTTTACACTTTACTGACATTAAATTTCACCAGCCACAAACCTGCCCAAGCCTGTATGCTGTCCAAGTCCCTCTGTAATGATTCAACAGATTCTGTATTATCTACCAGTCCACCTCTCTCGATATCTTCGGCAAACTCAACCAGCTTGCTACTTATATTCCTATCCAAATATATATATATATATATATATGTATATATATATATATATATATATATATATATATATATATAT